>NDGN011476446.1:0-14538 GCA_002564285.1 Tympanoctomys barrerae
CCCAAAGGCTCCACCCACTGACTCCTGACTCTACCCCCCACTCTCTCACCTTTGGCCTGGGCCTATGTTGACTCCAAAACCCAGACACAGCTTGACCTCAGTCCCTGGCCACCGCTCACCTTGATCCCAGTCATATCCTAACATCTGGAGAGCATGCTGTGACCCTTGGCACAGTCCATGTTGACCGTTCCCTTGGCCACAAGAGGCAGACTCTGATGGCCAGCACTGCCCCAGGCTGAGCCACCCACTAGCCACTGCTGAACTTGGCCATGCTGTGGCCTCACACCCACAGCCAGCAGCTCTTCCCTTAGAGTCTTCAGAGCAGACTCAGGAAACACAGCCCAGGGGCAAATCACTTGGCGACCTTGGGCAGCAGTGACTCCTCTCTGGAGCTCAATTGGCTCAATTGCACAAACCAGTCTCCTGAACCCTAAAGACTCTTACAAGAAAACAGGTGCTAAGGCAGCTCGCAGAGTGGATCAATCGAGATAATGCGTTTAAGATGCTCAGTGCAGCGCCAAGTACATCATAAGTGTTCGATAAATGTTGGTTATTAATGCTGCTATTAATAGCCCCACCTGCTCGTCCACTGAGCAAACGTAGAAGCAGACATCGAGAACTTCGGGAAGGCACTTCCCCGAGCAGGAGGATGCTCTAATGAGCGGAAGCAGCTGTGCCAGTGCCTGGCGTCCAGGAGGTACAGTGTGGAGGGCAGACACAGAGTGCTCTGGAGTGTGGGGACCAATGCTGCCTCCCAAGTGTCTGAGCTGGCTCTCCCCTAGAGGGGAGATGATGCTCCCTTCCATCCATGGGACTCCTGCTGGCCATCTAGGTGGCCCCCGGCACAGATGAGGGCAGCAGGGACCTTCTACAGGTAGCATATAGCAGGCTACACTGGGACAGACCACGGCTGGGGGCCCAGAGCAGCAGGGCAGCAGAATGGAGAAAGACTTTTCCAGCCTGTGGCAACTTGGCAGCTAAGGAGGGAGGCAGTAGAGGGGAAGAAGGACAGTGTGAGGGGCAGGGACAAGCTCTCCCTGCCAGGCCCTGGCTCTCTGGAAGTCAGCAAGAGACCTATGGCTGACTCCCAGGCCCTGCCCCAAGTTGCACCATGGGTGGAGGTTGACACTGTCCTAATGTCCTTTAAGATTTTGCCTCTACCCTGGATCCACCTACCCCTCCTCAAAGCCTCTGTTTGGGCTGCTGGCAAAAGAAAGCTGACCTCACTCATTTCTGAGGATGGGACACGGCCAGTGTGCACGGGCATCCAGCTTGCTTCTTCATAGAGTGAGTGTTTATGAAGGTTCCATGGTTGATCAAAACATTAGCCATAGGTAGTGAAGCCAGTCTCCAGCCTTCTTTCGCTGAAGGTCCAGCAAGTTGAAAGTTTCAACCCAGTTTCCATGGGGCACAAGGCACCCTCCTTCCTGAGGCTGTTCACTTATATAAACTCAGCTATGTTTGAAAGGTGTAAGTAACAAAAAACAACCTATCATCTTCACCACCCAGGAAACTCCTAGGGTCCTAGAATTTCTGTGTCAGGAACTGGAGACAAAGCCAAATATTACTTTATTGTGTTACATTAAGAGCTCAGTGTCAGGAACCAGAGTCAGAGACCAAATACTGTATTTATCATACATTGACACACTCAGGGAATATTTCAGGAAAAAAACTGATACTGTATTTGTGTTGAAGATGGTGAGCCAGGTTTCAGTGTGATGTCCAACAGGATTCTTGGGTGGAGAGCTGGATTTGTGGCTCTGAGACCATGGGCAGAGGCAGGTGAAAGAAACTTGGGCACTGTCACTTTACTGAAGTGGTCACATGAGGAGACCACCAGGGAAACTATATAGATGGCAAAGAGAATCCTATTGGAGCATCCTCTCTAAAGCCAGGTAGAAAATAAGAGTGCTCCAAGTCCATATTACATGAAAGATCACGGCAGTGAAATAAGACAAGAAAAAGAATCTGGAGACAAATTACTAGCAATAACAGGAGAGTTTAGCCATAGGCATATAAAATCTATACGCATAAGTCACCTGCATTTCTTTTCAGCAACAAGAAACTTAAAAAACATTGCTACTATTTATGTAGATGCAAGTACTATAAACATAAATGGAAATAAAATAATAAAATTAAATGGAAGAATGAAAGACCAAAGGTGTCTAACTAAGGCAACTCTAAAGAAGGCAAGCTTGCTTTGTTAGGCATAGAGACTTCTGGAGTGTTCATTGCCACAGTGGACAAATTGGAAGACTCATGCCCACAGAGATGTTTATTCATAGCACAGGTTGTCACAGTAACTTCAGTAAACGTACCTGGAATAGTTGGCTACTGTCTTAGTTACTCTTCTCATCACTGTGACAAAATGCCTGACATCCAGGGTTAATGGAAAAGAGGCTTATTTATCTCACAGTTTACAGAGGTTTCTGTCCATAATCAGCTGGCTCTGAGGTAGGGTGGCATGGAAGCGAGGTGTCCCATAGGAGAAACAGTTCATGGCAGCAGAAGGTAGAAGAACAAGCAAGGTATGACCACGGATCTTTCCTCCCTTATATCTTGCCTGGCTACTTATGGCAAGCAGCACTCACACCCTTACCCTTAGGGCCCTTGATCCTAGCATCTCACCACGAATCAATTTCAGCACTGCATACTCTAGATCCAGCCACCACTGACAAAACCCACTCATGATTGTATGAGGTTTGGGGGAACATCTAAACACAAACCAGAACAGCTACCCACGTGTACAACAATAAATTTTCTCCACCTCAAATTACACACTAAAATCTTCTCAAGATGGATTAAGAATTATGTCAAAGCAAATGTCAAAAGTAAATTTTTTTAAATTTCAAGGAGAAAATATAGATGAGAATTTCTGATCTCAACGTAGAGAGGAATTTCTTAAATGCAGTACAGAAAGTGCTATAATAAGGGAAGAAGACTGATATATTTGAAAACATTATGAGCGTTAATAAATCAAGAGACAAAGTCAAGTAAAAAGGTAAGTCAAAATGTGAGAACACACTTGTAAAATGTACTACTGAAAGAACTGATACCACGATGAAATTTAAAAACACCTCAGTAAGATATAGAAAAATCTCCAATGGGTGAGAGATTAAATGGCTGTCGCACAGAACACGGAACTCCTACTGAGGCATTGAACAATGCCAGTGGTTCCCACATGCAATACACATGGCTGCATGATTCCACATCACTGGGGGAAAGTGGGAAATAGGAGTGTGATTTAAGAGTCTTATTTTGTGTAGTTTTACAAATGTGAATATTTGCAAGCCCCACGTCCAGGCAATCTTCCTTCCTCATGTATATGCAAACAACACTTCACAATGTCTGCCAGAAGATATGTACACAAATGTTTAAGGAAAACTGTTCACAATTAAAATGAAACTCGGACACAGGATGTTCTACGATAATAAAAATTAATGACCTATAGTGTACCCAACACATCCTAAAAGCATGTAAGTAAAGATGCTGTTTTCGAAAATAATCCTAGTCTTGGCCCTCTCAACTGATGTCATATGGCCCAGCAATGGAAAGCCCAGGAGAGCCCTCCCCTAACTCCTACCCCAGCAAGTGGTAAATAAAACAATATGGTGTTGAGACTATAAATTTTGGGACAACTGTTGGCCACTATATTTTGGTTTCAATGCTTCTTCCAAAACTCATGTTGCAGTATGATTGCCAATGGGACTAGATTAGCACAGGATGAGACTATTATGAGGTGGTTAGGCCAAGGGGCCCCTCTCATGTAAATGACTTTGTATAAAAGCTAGTGAAGAGGGCCTGCCCCCACCCACCCTTGCTCAGGCACTCTTAGCCTTTCTGGTCCTCCCACCTTCTTCCAAGGCAAGAATACCAATATGCATCATCAAGGGTTTCCAGAAGGAGAAAAGAAAACATGATAGTGATATGAGAGCTTTATTTTCCATTTTTAAAAAGTAAACATTATGTTAGTGAGCTTTCTATCACTATGACATATACCTGAGATAAGTAACTTACAATGAAAAAAGTTGATTTGGGCTCCCGTTCAGGAAATTTCAGTTCGTGGTTGCTTAGCTTCATCACTTTGGGCTGTGATGAGGTGGGACACCATGGTGGGAGGGCACAGGAAGTAGAGCCACTCACCCATGCCATGAAGGGACCAGGGGCCACATCCCCTACTGAGCTAAAGACCATGCACCAGGTCCCGCCTCTTAAAGGCTTCACCTTTCCTTAGTGGTGCCACCACCTTGAAGACCAAGTCTTCAACCCACAGGCCTTGGAGAGACCCTCAATGTCCACAGCATCACATACACACTCCCAGACAGAAGTCTTTCAACAAATCTAGAGAATGATTTCCAGAACACTAAACACAAAAAGAAAATCGTAAAAGAACCCCGAGGGAGATAAAAGGACAAAACTTAAACAGGAAATTTCTAAACAAAAAGAGTGGCCCAAAAAATGCCTACCAGTCACTGAAGCACATCACCCTAGTTGCCCAAGGTGGTTGAGCCCCTGTAATGGCCAGGTACCCTGACAATTTCTGCCCCACAGTCCTCCATTTCCTGTTTTTCTATGGGGGTATGTCTTCTTTCTCTGTATACATAAGAGAGAGATTTAAACTAGAACTGTGGGTCTCAGCTGTGGCCACACATGTGAGTCACCAGATGAGGTCCTGGACTGGTTTTCCTGCTGCTGGGACAAAATACCTAACACTGCAATGGAAGGGATTAGAGGATTATGTTGTCTCACAGTGTTAGAAGTTTCAGGCCAGAGACACGTGGTTCAAAGGCAGCAACACTATGGATGGAAGCTGCTCCACCCTCAGTGGGCTGAAGCAGGGGTAACGGAAGAGCCAGAGCAAAAAACTCACCCTCCTAACCTCCCTCTTCCAACTGGGGCCTTCCTCTGCTGGCCATTCAGATAGGAATGCACCTAAGGTGCATCCTTGGTCCAGTGACCTTCCAAAAGCCTCACTTTTGATGACACTTTTAGTGGACATTTTTATTCAAACCATGAAAAGATCCTTCACTTGGGAGGAGAAGGCAGGAGATTCATCTTGAGCTCAAGGCCCATCTGGGCTACATAGTGAGCTCAAGGTCAGCTTGAATTATAGTGACACTGTCTCAAAACAAACAAAATCCTGCTAGCCAGGTCACACTCCACGGTCAACATCCAGCAACTCCAAGGAGATTTGAAAAGATGAGCATGTTCAGGATGGTATGGCTGACGATATCTGAGGTGATACAAGCTGCATCCTTCATTCCCACTGCTTAGCTCCCAGGGGTTGAGGACCTCCCAAGATGGTGGAAGGTTGACAGCCTGGCACTGACACCAGACATGGACTTTATTTAGAAGGAATAGTAAATCTTCAAATGTGCCAATTCTAATAAAACTGTTTCTGCTCATTTCTCCACAGATGGGGAAATAAGACACCCTTCTTTGGGTACCTTTCCTTTGGGTAGGAAGACAATATGGTAAAAATATGTTTTTCCTAAATTAAACATTCAAAAGCCCAACTTCTAGTCAAAATATCAATAACACTTCTGGGCACCTGACAAAAATGGATTGTGGTGGGATATTTTTAAAGGATTAACAGATGTTTGTCTTCCCTGCAATTCATTTTACTCTAATGTTGGGAATTGTTATTTACTATCCCATCCATATCCATTCTCCCCCTTTTTTCTTTAAAACGACTCCTAGTATTATTCAGAATAGCAATCAGTTAAGATACTCCTTTACTCCTTTGCAGCCACATGGCTGAGTAAAAGGTGAGGCTACTGAGACAGAAAGGAAAAAGTAAATATAAAGGCTAGACTTCAAGGAAGGCAGCTGTATGGGTACTGAATAGAGATACACTTCTTTTTTTCTTTGAACAACTATCTCACTTTTTACTTCTTGGAATTTGGAATTGACACTTACAGCTCTAGCAGTCCACTTTGAATTGTGTGCCTGGAAGCCATACACTAGAAGGAGGCAGCATGAATATAGAGCTGGATAGAAACTGCCAAATAAGACTAGGGCTTCATCGCTCCAAGCTTCTTCCATATAAGAAATAAATAAGCCAAGGGTTGCTTTTGCCAGTGTAAATTATGTTTTCTGTTGTGAATCACTGCTTATGACTCTGTTACCCAGTCATTCTCCCAATGGCTGGGACCCATTGCTAGCTTTCCGCACTCATAGTATATCCATGGAGTAGGGTTGCTATGCTTCCCACCCTGTTTGTCAGGAGGTCCTGGGAGGTGAAAGGAAGGCAAGGGGTGGGGAGGAAAGAGGGAGTGGGAGTGTGGCAGAGGCTTCCCAGAAGGCCTGGACCAGAGAGGGTGGAGGAAGAAGGACACAGAGGTGGGCCATGAGCAGGAAGTCCTGCTACCTTTGAGTAGAATAGATTAGATGAAGCCAGTTGGGCACCTTGGCAAAGGGCGTGAGGCAGGTGTGGGGTTTCCCTGCCCCACCTGTGGCAGGACCAAATCCAAGTGTACCTGGGCAGGTCTGAATAACCTATAGGAAGCTCAGGTGACCCAGAGAGATGTGAGTGCAAGGAGAAGGTCCACTTGGTTGAGCCTTCCAAGGGCTGGAAGAGCCTCCATGGACTGGAAGAGCCTCCTGATGCCCACACCTTCCAAGCCCTTCCAAGATTATGTTCACCTTGCTATGGTTTGAATGTGCCTTGTCCCCTCTGAAACTTATGCTAAAATTTAATACAAACATAGACTATAGAAGTGGGACAAGGTGGGACCTGTAAGAGGAACTTTAAAGGGCTCTACCTTTGGAGCTGTTCACTCCATCAATGGAATAGTGGTCAGTGAGCATCCTAGGAATGAGTTTTCTGAAAATGCCAGTTGGGCTGGGTCCCTTGGAAGCTCCCTATCTCTCACCATGTGATTCCCCATGGCACTTTAGAAGCCTTTATCACTGGTTGCAGCCCTTTTTCCATAGAGCAGAATCCCGAGCCACAATGAACCTCTTTTCCTTCCGACTCACCTGTCTGTGCTTTGTTATCAGCAACAGAAAAAGAACTAGTCTCCCCAAAGAGAGAGGAATGGAGAAGCACAGAGCTAACAGTGAAACCCTAGAATGGACCATGTTTACCCCAACACAATCACATCTTGAAGTGACTAGGAAAACCTCGTCCACACTGCTGGGTGAGGCCACTTGAAAGGGGCTAAGGTGAAGCCTTCACAAGGAAGCCAGACATGCTCAGCAGGGCTTAAGGAAGAAGGCCAGAATATCCACACTACACAGTACATAGTATTCCTGTCACTAATACATGAGGCCCTATGAAGGAGTGAGAAAAAAATCCTATAAAATACAGACCAATGGAATATGCTGACAACAGACAGAAACAAAAACAGCCAATAAATGAATAGATTACAAATAGATGAAAAGACACTAAACCTTTTTAGTAGTCAAGGCAGTTCTAATTAGAACAAAAACAAGATAACATATTTCTGCCCAAGAGATTGGCAAAAACATTGCAGAGGCCCAGCACTGACTGGGAAGAGGTGCCCTCATCCGCTGCTGGTGGGAATTGGCCCTGATACAACCTCTTGGATGCGACTTCTCTGTATCTGTTAAAGTAAAATCTGGCCATACACTTGACATAGGGATTCCCTTTGAGAAGTGACTTTATAAAGTTAAAAGCAAAAGCTGATAGTTAAAAGCTCCATGTAAAAAATGTCTAGCAGAGCACTAGGTAGTATAAACACCTTGGAAACAGCCAAGCAAGAGGCTTACAACCTGGAGCTCCTGCGTCTTGCAGAAAGATAATCAGAGAGAAAGGCCTGGAGCAAGAGTAGGGCGGGGGAGAGGGAAGGATCTCACAGGCTCTCATGACATTAGGATCCCAGTGGGGAGTCAAGGAAGGACTTTCTGTGTACTGTGCCTACAGTCCCTGTTGCCCTGTGTCACCTGCTGGATCTTACAGACTGTACTTTCGTCTGACCTCTGGAGGCTGCCACGTCCCATGTTTGTAAAATCAAGTCACACCCATGGCTGCTCATGCACATGTGTGAACAGGAAGGGGTGCACTTTTTTTCTTTCACTGTTGTGTGATATTTTAGTGTGGTTTGGGTAACCACGTTTCACACTGGAAACTTCTGAGATTTGAATAAGAGAACTGTAGTAGCATAAAAACCAAAGCTTTTGGTTAAGAGGGGATAGCTGAAAGCACAAGAAAAAATCATGATGGGAAAATCCTCTTTGTTTTTTGTGGATATTTTCTTCTACGAATGAATATTAAAATCAGCTGGTCAAAAGGCTACTCCACAGAGTACAATCCATAATATACCTTTTATTCAGCTCTAAAAAGAGGGACTTTCTCAATCTGATCAAACATATCTAGGAAAAGCCTGCAGCAGGCATCCTACTTAACAGTAACATACTTAAATATTCCCATTGAAGCCAGGAGGAAGCCAAGGAGACTGCTATCAAATTATTTATTCCTCATTTAACATTTTTACTGTCTCATACTTTCTCCTTGTCCCCATTAACCCCCCATGCCTTTTGTTTGATTCATCAAATTTTCTTTGATCCACTCTTTCCTCAATCTGTTTCAAGTTTTACATTCTATTTCAATTCATTTAGTGGTTCCCAGTGAGAGCCCATACTTTAAAATATCTCAGTCATTGCTCTCTCACATTGAGCTTCAATACTGTCACCAGGAGCTAAACAAGAACCCTTAACTTCCAGCCCTTCTGAGCTCTGCACCCCTCAGACATCTAGGCCAAAATGTTCAGACACTTAACTCTAGATTACTCATCTTCCTTCTGCAACCATACTAATTTCTACTTAACATATTTTACTAATTCCCCAGTTCTCCTTGCATCCCATTTCCTTCTCCCAGGTTGCTTCTTGTGTTTGTGTCTTTGTTTTTGCCTGGCTGGAACGTATGATCTGTGACTTTAGTGCAGCAGTACCACAGCATGAAGGTGTCCCCAGTGCAATAGTGTTAGGTGGTGTGTTGGGAAGTGACTGGTCAGGAGCGAGGTCCCTTTATAAGTGGATTAATCCACCTCAGATTGATGGATTGATTAGTTACCAAGGAAGTGGCTCTGTGGAGCAAACTCTCCCTGGCTAGCTGGCTCTGGTTGGCATGTGACACCCTGTAACATTTCTCAGTAGAGCAGGACAGCTGCACCAGACACCACGCACTTGGACTCTCGGAACTGTGAGGCCAATAAGCTTCTATTCCGTATAAATCACCCAAGCCATAGTAGGCAGTGATCACAACAGAAAGTGGACTAAGATGATAAGGGCTTTATTAGCTCACTTATTAAAAGTTGTATTCTATGATTTGGGGGAAAGCTCATGCTTTGGATTCAGGCTTTTTCCTTTTTCATCTGTGGGTCCTCCTCCCATCCTGTGGGCTCCATTCCAGGCAGATACTTCCTGCCTGCTCATCCCCAAACACGTCTCCCACACATTACAGAATTCTCCATTCAGAGTCAGTTCCCCTCAATGCTCTGAAAAATGTTGCCCCATGGCTTGTCAAACTCACCGCTGCTGCCCAGAAAAGTCCAGTGTGAATCTGAGCTTTCCTCATAGGGCTCATCTCTCAGGTACTTTGGAAATTTCTCGCCATCATACTTCCAAATCTGTGTTACTTTAATATCCTTCTCGTGCTATGTGTCCTTTCTTCACTTAGAGGAATTAGGGGCCACGATTTCTTTGCACATTGTCTCATCCAAGTGTTCGGTTTCTCCTGCCTTAGCTAGCCTTCCTGCCAGCGCTCTCAGAGAGGAACTCATCTGTTATACTTGTTGCTACATTCTGGGGCCTCCTGCCAAAGCATCCATTTCACTGATTTGTCCCTCAGCCACATCCATCCTGTGACTCAAATCATCTACGTAATTTTGTGTCTAACAGCCTTACTTCTTCTTCCTAGTATCTCTCTATAATTGGAATTTTATGTAGGCACGTGCTACCATTTCAGGGATAGAACATCATCTCATTGCTTTCTGAGGTATTAATAATACTCATATAAAAGTCTATTTTTTCTGAATACTCTATTAGGTTTATTTCCTTGGGTGTCACTTTTTCCTTCTATTCTCTTTCCTGTCTTCTTCTTCTTCTTCTTTTTTTTTTTTTCAGTACCGGCTTTTGAACTCAGGACTTTGCATTTGCCAGGCAGGTGCTTATTCTACTGAGCTATCTCCCTGGCTCTGTCTTCTTTTTGAAAAGTGTTTGGTGGGTTGTACATCTTGGGAAGGAAAAAATGTGGCTTAGGGAAGGACAAGGGGAGACTGCTGGCTTATTTTAGCAAGCACTGAGGAACTAAACATGTGTGCACTTAGATAAAACATAGCCAGGAGGGGCTTTTAGAGCAGATGGTGGGTGCTGTCAGGATCCCCAAGAGGGGGCTGCAGCTGCAGTAAGAAGGTACAGGCAAGGAGGCACAGGGCAGAAATGGGCCCTGGGCTTGGGGTGAGAAAAGAGCAGTGTTGTGCAAAGTCCCAAGTTGGAGAGAAAGAAACTAGAGCAGATGACAGGTCAGCACATGATACTGATGAAGAACACAGGGAGGGGCTGGGAGATGGCTCAGTAGAATAAGCGCTTGCCTTGAAAGCACAAGGGCCTGAGTTCAATCCCTGGTTCTGGAAAAAAAAAAAAAAAGAACACAGGGAATCCGAACACATGGGTGCCAAAGGAGGTGAGGTCCCTACAAAGTGCAGCCTGGAGCCAAGTAGAGGGATGAAGTTTATACAGGGATAGATGGTTGAAATCCGCTGCTGTGGTGGTCCAGTAACCCAAGGATTGTCCCCACTAGCTGGGTTGAAAGGATTCTGTATATTGGCACTCCATTTTCATGGACTGTGGGTATTCAATGGAGAAAGGTAGAGCCTACCTGGTTACCCCATAGCCTGGCTCTTCATGGCCAACCTACTGTCCATGCACATCTGGTTCCTCAGAGTGTTCTATCCCCTCCTGGGAAACTGTCTCCATGTGGCTGTCTTTCTGCCCTCCAACTCTGTCTCCATGTGTGAGTGTTCTCTGTTTGCTGGGGTCTTCTCAGGAGGTGGCTTCTGAGTGGCTCTATGTGGACAGAGAACCTTGCTTCTCATGGGGTTCATGAAAGCAATGGGAATCTCAGGTTGGCCATCTGCTTCACCCGAGTCTTCAGGTTTCACACCATAGTGGTCTGGCCCTATGGGATTCCCACCTGAGGCTGGAGAGAGGAAAAGAGGGTAGGAAGAGAGGAGGGGCTTGTCCCAGAAGCCTTTGGGAAGGCAGAGCAGGAGCAGGGCAAGGAGGTGGCCCAGAGTGCTCTGCCAGGAGAGAAGGGGTGGAAGCAGGACATTTAAAGTGATCCCAGAGACCCATCTGCCCAAGGGCCCCTTCTGAACACCTCCTTCCCATCAGCCAACCAATGCTTCATCTAGTTCCCCCCAGAACCATGCCATGTGGTTGTCCAGGCCTCATAGTAATGAGTAAATCAGGGCTGGAGTTGGCTAGAGACTGAGTCAGAATAATGGCTTGGTGTCTCTGCCCTCAAGTTTACATGTCAGCAGGACAGACTCCACAATGGTGGCAAGAGGTAGTGCTAGGTCAAGGGGTGCCAGGGCACGGCAGTACTCTGTCTACACCAGAAATGCCTGGGCTTTCTGCTTCATGGCTCTGGGCTTTGGGCTTCCTTTTCTTGAATCAATACCGTAGCATATAGCTCCTGGGTCATGATAAGATCATTACTGCACACAATGCACTTAAACCAGTGCTGGGTTCAAGGGAGCCTCCAATCCCGTATGCACAAGAGGTAGTCCAAGAGTGTGGTGCAAACAGTAAGCATCAGTTGGGACCTCAAAGGGAACTGCATCCTTCCAGAATGCAAGATGCTTGAAATCGCAGGATAAGGGGGAGGCTTTTAAAGATGCCTTTTGGCGGGTTCTGTTTTGTCTTGCGGGAGGGAAATGCCACTGAGATTCTGAGGGAGAGAGCAAAGCCACTGCCAGCTGGGGAAAGTGAGGTGTGGGAGCCAGAGGGCAGCAGCCAGTGGGCATGCTTGGAGGCAAAAAGAGTGGGAAAGCTCCATCTGGGGGAGACTGGGGGAAGCTAAGAAAAGCAGCACAAGCAGCCAGCCAGCACCCCGGGAAGGAGGGGACTGCAGTAGAGATAGTGGTGAGCAAGAGGACCCAGTGAGCTGCAGCCATGCAGAAGTGGGGTAGGATTTTCACTAGCAGGTCAGAGGGACACCAGGGGGAGGTAGCAAGAAGGCTCAGGCATAATTAAGAAACAAGTAGACCCGTTACAGTGGAACAAACTGAGAACACTGGCAAGAACACTTTCTGTACACACACTACCCAAAATACCACTCCAGGAGAGGCCACCTCATGAGCAAGTGTTGCCCCAGTTCCTGATGAGGAAAATGCAGACTCATGTGGATTTTTTTTTTTCCTTTTTTGAGACAGGGTCTCAATATGTATGTAGTTCAGGCTGACCTTGAATTCACTATGTAGCCCAGGTCGGCCTCAAACTCCTGAGAATGCTCCTGCCTCAGGTTATGGAGTGCTGGGATTACAGGCATGTGCCCCTGTGCGTGGATCTTATGGATTCTTAAGGCACAATCTAGTGAGTCTCACCAGCATTGGGAGACAGGGGTGGGGCCCCATAAGTGCTCTGTGGTGCCCTCATGTTTTATGACATATTAATGGTCCTGTGGTAGGCCTCTCACACTGCAATCAGGGGATGGCAGAGAGAGAAAGACAGGGGGCAGGAAGCATCCTGAATTTGGAGCTTCAGAGTCTTGGAAAGACAGTCTATATAAAACTGTTTGAGGATTGGAAGCCTCAAAATTCACTCCTGGGAGTCCCCGGACAAAGAAAATTGATGCTTTATTCAACAGTCAGAAATGCCTCATGTGACCTTCACAGCCATTTATATCTGCCCTTCCTAACTCCATCTCCAGCTCACTGTGGCTGCAGAGTGACTGGGAATGGTGGGGGTGGGCGAAAGCTGGCCTTCCACGGGCCCTGCAGCGGGACTTAGAAGGTGGCCTGCACAAACAGCGTGAGGCACGAGGGCAAACCCAAGAGTCTGGGGGTAGCTGTGTGGACCAAGGACTGCAGCATTCTTCCCAACTGCGAGATGCTATGTTAATCGCCCTTTCCTGGCCGGGATCTAACCCCAGGCATTGGCAATGGGCAGAACACCCTAGTGGGTAAAGAGCATTGAAACCACAGTAAGATAGAACCAGGTATGGGGACACACACTAACCCAGCACTCTAGACATTGAGGCAGGAGGATCACTGCAAATCCAAGGACAGCCTAGGCTACATAGTGAGCTCAAGCCCAGCCTGGATTGTATAGCAAGAACAGTCTCATAAAACAAAATCATGACGACACAAGATAAAAAGCTAATAGAAGATAATAAGAGAGAATCACAAGCAGTCCACAACAGCAAAACTAAATGGTCCACCAGTATCTAAGATGCTTTAATTCATATATAATAATTCAAATTAAATCACCGGGACATTATTATATACCTAACCAAACTGGCAAAGATTAAAAGACTAAGAACACTCAGTGTATGAAAGAAAATGTTTCAGACAACAATTTGGCAGTAACTGTCTTTTTTTTTGTATTGGGAATTGAACTCGGGACCTCATACTTTCTAGGCAGGCACTGTGCTGCTGAGCTACATCCCCGGCCCCATGACTGTCAAATTTTAATACCAAGGCGACAATCCTTGTTTTATCGTAGATCAAAAAGTAGCACTCAGCTCTAGTACTGGAAACAGTGCCATGTTTGTGCAGAGATAAATGGATCCCAGAGCCAGACACACATCAGTGGAAGTGTCATCAGTGAGCTGGAATTTATCATCTGCTGATTTTTCTTTGGGAAACACATCACCTATGACTCTTAAGAAACTGACATTTGGTGCTTCCCCCATTTGACAATCCAACTGTATAAACTGTGTGAAAGCCACAGTCAATAAGCCCCGCCCACAAACTCAGAACCCCCACACAGCTTCCCCATGGCCCCAGGCTGTGGGAAAAAAAAAAAACACGAGAGAGGGGAACCCAGTCAGTCAGTCTGGAGGAAACTATTCATGCCATTGATGAAACTGCCCCAAAACCACAATTAATATCTACAGACAGATAAGAGCATAAATTATACAAATGAATCAATTATAGGACACTTTTTTTTCTAACAAGACAATTCAGGGGGGAAAAAGCCTTTTGAATTTAAAATTGTAGCAGAAATGAAAATGTCCATCGATGTTTTAAAGAATAAAGTTGAGGAAATCTCCCAGAAATGGGGAGCAAAAACCCAAAATAATGAAAAAGAAGGGAAATTAAATAAGGAAATTACAGATACATTATCACGAAGGTGTGTTACTAGAAAATTTTAGAAAACTTCTGACAAACGGAAGAACCTAAAGTTTCCGGAGAAACATGAAGATACAGAAAGATATAGAAAGGAGAAAGGGAAAGGAGGAGGGGTGCGATAGGAGAGAGGGAGGGAGATCTAAAAAGGATCAGGATAGAGTGTGCCTAAGGAGAGTCACATGGAGAGAAAGCATTCTCTCAGGCTTTCACAGAGAGC
>NDGN011476448.1:0-10318 GCA_002564285.1 Tympanoctomys barrerae
ACAATAGGATTTTACTGTCGAAATGTTCGGGACTTCCAGCGAACTTCTGAAGAAATCACTAAGGTACCTTCATTTAAAGTATTATAATAATATTTATAAATCACATAATTTTTATTATATGTAGCATAAAGATTACACAAATCTGCAAATTACGATATTTTTGTACAATTTCCCCTTTCGTATTATTAGAGTTGTGAACCAGAAACTGTGGGTAGTCCGCGTTTGAAACAGCCAGCGACCTGAGGGGAGTGCGGCCTGCGCCACTAGGTGGCACTGTTGACCCAAGAACCCAGGGGCCCGCGGGGCGGGCGCAATTAGCTTTCCATCCTATTCAGAGCCGATTTTAAAGGGCAGTCCCTTCAGGGCAGAAAAAATTAATGAAGTATTTGATCAAGCCAAATTGTGCATTATTTCTTGTTAGTCCAACTGTTTTCATTTGTTTATTTTTTTTTTAAAGAAATGGTATTTTTGGATCTCTCAGACCTGCTTTATCAAATGAGCTGTACTGTTACCTTCCAGTAAATTTGTCTGATCTGATCTATTTTACTTACAGGATTTGTGAAATAGGTTTATTTAACTTTCTTCATTACCTTTAAGCTTGTGCATGTTTGTGGTCACCTGAGCAGTGCTAAAGCGTTCACAGAGCTTGCCGCCCAGGTTTAGTGCTAGAGACAGGAGAGCCCGTGCTCGGCGCACGTGCCGTGGGCCTGTGTGTCACGAGCGCGGCGCGGAGGACCCTCGCGGTGCGTGGAGGGATGCTCGGCCGGTGTGGGCGTCCTGGCGCTCGCGGTCAGGACCAGGTTCCAGTGTTTCACTTTCAGTTAATTTTCTTCAGAACAGTGGACGTCATAGGTTGAGCTTTTCTTGTATTTATTTTTGAGCTTTTACTTTAACAATGTGAAAATAAGCCGAGAAGGTTAAGTGAAAAGGCTCCTAGGTGCTGGGCTTCATTTTCGTGGCCTGCCAGGTGACAGCACAATGACTGAGGAGAGGAAGTGAGCCGGGGGCCTCCTCTCCTCCACCCTCTGACCTGCTGCTGCTGCTTCGGCGTGGAGGGCCGAGTGCGTCTGTGCTCTCCGTCTTCCCCTCCTTTACTGCTGGAAATGAGCGTCTGGATTTCCACATTTAGCTTAGCGACTCCTTGTTGTAGAAGGTGTCACGCACACGCTGAGACAGGCGACTCCAGCTTGCGTTGGCACACACGTTGGCTGACGACATCTTCCCCTCAGAAGTGCCATTTCTGTTTTAAAAGGTAGAGTGGTCTCCTCCTGGAATGGAAACAAACTCAGTTATTATATCAAACTAAAAAACACAAAAGTTAACAAATCAGTTGTATATTGTTTTCTGATGAAAAATATAGGTTTTGTGATTTTTTTACTTGAAAAATAGAAATTACTGGTTTTGATGCATCAGAGTGATATACATTATTAAAACAAAGAGAAACTATGCTCAGATGCCTTTTGGAAGTATAAAGATTTTTGTAAGAATCAACTAATATGACGGTTATTAAGGTAGTATCTTTTTGTAGCGTATCAAAAACTTGCTTTGTCAAATTATTAAAACTCACTTAATAATTTGATCATTAGCTTTTGTTTGGGTAGTTGTAAGTTAAGGAGTTTTTTTCTTTTTCCCTAAAAACCATTTCATTTAAACCATTGTTTTTTCTCTTGAAAAATTAAAAGAACCTAAAAATTATTTGTCACTGTATAGTGTATATTCTCAATGTTCTCTTTTCGAGACTGAAGCTAGGTGGTTTAGAGACTCAGGTTCGAGGTCTGAGGCACTCTGTGCATGTGATATTTAAAACAATAACAAACACTGTTGAAGAAGAGTGGCGTGGAGCAGAGCGCAGTGTGCATGCCTCTCAGCAACCGCTGGGCATAAAGCCTGCAACAGCCAAGAGGAATCCCTGCTTTCAGATAAGCTAGAAAACGTCCACCCTCCTCCACTGTGAGGAAGGGGTGAGACAGACAGACACACATTGCACTGAGTGTGACGAGCATGCGCACAGAAATAGAGATAAATGGCTATTTGTGGGCAGGAAGTGTCGAAAGGAGACTGTTGTTGCGAGTCAGATGCACGCTGTGCTGGCGGGGTTTAAGGTGAGCCCTCGAGCAGGGGCTCCGTTTCCACTGGCATAGTGAGGGGGTCACGTGCAGCTGAGGAACTACGAGCTCACTCGCCATGTCAGAACCACCTTGGGAGGCGGGCACCCCCAGTGGGGCGCTCAGTGAGGTTGCTGGGTGGCTCTAGGGCCAATGTTTAGGCCCTGTGTCTTTATTTACATTCATATTGGAACGACGGTTTACATATTAAACACGTGGCTTCCCATTTTTATTAATAGTGTAGGGCTCCTTAAGTTGGAAATGATGAAAAGGAAAATGTTCATTAATCATAGTCTACAGAAAGCACACTTGGCAAGAATACTGAAGGTGATCTGCGAGTCTCAGGCTTGGGAGACGCGCTGTGGTGGGAAACGGTGAGGGGTGAGCTGGAATGGCCGTTGTGAGGAGGCTTGAATGCCAGACGGAAGATGTACTTTAGTAATGTACTAATTTTATTACATTGATTTGAAATTTCAGGCATATAGAAATATAGAGAATAATACGATAAATGTCCATGTTCTACCGTTGAGTGTAGGAAAAAAATTCCATGTATAATTGAGGCAGTTCTCTCCGTGCCCCTTTTTCTTCCTCCCAGGGATAAGGGCTCTCCTGCCTTCGCAGCCTGCCTCCGTGCTTTCCTGGACCACACGTGCGCTTCGCGTGCTGTGGAGCTTCTCCCCCGTGGTCCCTTTACGTCCAGATGGCTCTCTCCACAGGCTGCACTTCAGCAGTGACTGTGCTGCTGTCTGGACTTGCGTCGTCAGTTCTGGAACAGACGGCTTTTCGTTTGAATTCTGTTCTGTTGGTAGTCAGCTAGCTGCTTGAGAACCTAAGACGTGTGCTTTCATTTTCAAGAACATCCCGTGCCTGCCTCTCTGTGCGCATCTGATACCTTCACTGGGCTGCAGATAGTTCAGGCTGGTGTGTGGCGCGGAGCTCGCGTGCTTTGAGGCTTGTCAGGTGTCAGAGACTCTCCGGAGTGATGAGAAAAGCCGCGTAAGAGGTTGCAGTGCTGTATCCCTTAGCAGACTGCGCGTTGCCGGACTTCACACACTCCAGCCAGGCTTAGGGACGTAAAGTAATAACATTTGTACTTTTTATTCGTGTTTCCCTGATTGATAGTGAGGTTGAGAATCTTACCAAGGCTTATCATCCCATTTGGTTCCTCCTTTGTGAATTTTCTGTTCATTTCCTTTTTTTGCTTCCTTTCTTCCGTAGGGCATTTACCTTGGAGGAAATCTTTACAGTTTTGGATCCTACTATTTTGGTTGGTTATATGTGTTGCATATATATTTAGCTAGGCTTCTCTCTGGAACCTATACTGGGGGCCTTGGAGCCCCATCTCCAGAGAGCCCCCTGCCAGCTCACTCGCCATGTCAGAGTGGGAGGCAGGCACCCCCGTGGGACACTCAACAAGGCTGCTAGGTGGCTCCAGGGAGAATGTTTTAATACTTATGTATTTACTTATATTCAGACTAAAACAGTGATTTATGTATTAAACACGTGGCTTCTCATTTCTGCCTGTCCTGAACAACGAAAAGGAAAACATTTAGAACTGGCACATGTTTTAAGGAAAGTAGTAGCTTTTTTCTCTCCCTGCCTAGAATAGTGGTCGCGTGCTTGCTTTCCCGTCATCTATCAGAGTCCAGCCTTCCTTCCTGGCTTCGGTGGCTCTTCTTCGTGGACTGGACACGGACAAAAGCCGTGGACTGGAGGAGGCTGCAGAGGAGAATCCGTGTGTGAGGCAGCCGTGGCTCGGGGCCGAGGGCCAGCTCCTGAGCAAGTCTGCTTGAGATCTACCACAGGAGGATAGGCGCGTGGGAGAGAGCAGTGGTTGTCTCTGTGGTCCTCCCTGAGGCAGCACATACTTGAGTACGTTCACTCCTACAGTGACATCAGAACTTCTCTGCTAGGTCACGAGTGAGCCGCACGCTGCTAAGTCTCTTGGCCAGATCCTTGTTTTTGTCTCATTTATCGTAAGAAGAGCATTTAGTGTGCCTGGTGCCTCTGGCTCTGGGCACTGGCTCGCGCGTGCTCCCCACTGTTCGGTAGGTGTCCTTGTGTCACCTCTCCTTCCCGGCCTCAGCATATTGAAGTGCTCCAGGACTCAGCCTTCACTTTAAGCATCAACTTGTGTCACCTCTCCTTCCCGGCCTCAGCATATTAAAGTGCTCCAGGACTCAGTCTTCACTTTAAGCATCAACTCCAAGGCATCTAAAAGCCAGAGCTCACATTTAGCCCCAGCCTCGTTTCCAGTTCTAGATTATGTGTGCCCAGCACCATCCCTGTGGTGCACATGCCGACATCACGGACTTTCCTGTTCTGCTCAGTTTTCTGTGTCTCATGTGATGGCCTAAAGCCCCGTGTTAGCCTTGCCTTCTTTCTAGCTCTCTTATCCCCTCATATGCTCACCTCATCATATATTCAAATATTTCTAGAGTCAGACACCTAAAGCACCTCCCTTGGCCGTCCTGGCCCGACATGCCATCCTTACTGCGCTGTGTTCCTAATTAGTTTCCAAACCTCACCCCCTAATCGCTTTGCAGTTCAGCAGCCCCCGGTGATTCTTTTAAAACATAAATCAAGGCATTGTTGTATCCCAAGGCATCTACAACCGCGTTCGTCCCAGAGTAAGTGCTCACTTTACTTGCTGAATGGCTCTCTGGAGCTGGTGTGCAGTGGTGGACAAAATAGTTACAACCACTGGCTTCATGAAGACAAGCTGGACACTAGACACAGAAATACTTAGCAAAAACAAGAAGTCCTGTGAAGACAAAAGCACAAATTGAAAGAAAGACATCATTTAAGTTGTATAGTGTTTACTTATTGTTTTCCTTAAGGATCTTAACTGTTCCATGAAACGTGCCAATTTAATCACCAGGAGAAAAATGAGTGCCCTTCTAAATGTGACGGAGTGAATTAGCACGTTTTCATGGCTTGCATTCTGGATGCAGGAGTCCTGCTTGGGGACAGGTAAAACCAGCAGAGTTTGGCAGGCAGGGAGAGCAGACGTTGGCATGCAGCAGTGGGGACTCCCCCACCTCAGTCAGGTGACACCTGTGGCCAGCGGGGCGCCAGGTCTGGGAGAACTGAGAGGTGGGAGTGCGAAGGGCAGCCGAGAGTGATGGAGTCCAACTCTGATGTGCTGAATGTTTGATTATGGCTATGAAGTTACCTGTCTCTCCTTTAAGTTCATTTGTGTGCTGCCTTGCTTTATTGAGACAGGATCCCGCTGTGTAATTCAGGTTGGCCTTGAACTCACTTTGTAGCCAGGCTGGCCTGAAACTCAGATGTGATCTTCCTGCCTCAGCCTCCTAAGTGCTGGGTTACAGGCTTGTGCCACCACGCCTGACTTGCATTATAGTTTTTGAAGCCGTATCATCACTTACACTCAACTATAGGATTGTTAGGTCTTCCTATTGAATCGAAGCTTTTTGTAATCATCTGTCCCTTTATATTTATTGCCTTAAATTCTGTTTTGTTATAACAGCTTTGTGGTTAAGAATTTGAACCCTGAGGGCTGGCCAAATAGCTCAGCAGATTAAAGTGCCTGCAGGCAGGGGCTGGGGGTTCAATCCCCAGGCCTGTTGTGCTGCCCCAGAACACCCTGGAGACCCTTCCCTAAACACAAAGAAAATAATAATAATAATAATAATAATAATAATAATAACTTGAATCCTAAAGGACTCAGAATCCCTCGTTTTAAGTGGCAAACATCCCCCTCCTCAGTGACCTCCATCTCCTTCCTGTATTACTGTGCTGCCTTCTAGGTTTCTTTCTGAAGAATTTCCATTATTTTCTGTAGTGCTGTTTGCTGGAACAAAATTCTCTCAAGTTTTGTTTAACTTCCTCATTATTTTTCCTTCATACAAAAAATTACAGCAGGACTGGAGATCTAGCTCCAGGCAGAGTGCTTGCCTGAGGCTGTGGGCGTGGTTCTCCATACTGACAAGTAGTTAATTAAAGCGAAAGAAAATTCAAGTAATTGCAAACTTCAGAGACAAGTTGAAAATATAGCAGATACTTTTTGCCTGACCATGTGAGCGTAAGCTGCTAACAGGGTGCTCCATCTGCCCGGAACAGTTGGGTAGCTATGCAGGGCCCTCTAGGCCAGGGATCATCCTGGTGGTTCTCCGCACCGAGAAAGGACCCAATTGACAATGGGGTGGGTCTAGAACAGTCAGTCATCTTTTCTTGATTTTGACCCTGGTGTTCTGACCTTGACAATTTTGAAGACAAGGAACTGCTTTTTAAATGTATTTAGTACCGGGCATACATGTTCCCACTGCTAGATCAGGACTCGTAGTGATCATCCTGTTTTCAGCCTCCCAAGTGCCGGGATTACAGGCACACGCCACCCCGCCCAATCTCAGTCCCAGGCTCAGCGCGCCCCGGCCCAGGCAGCTGCGCTCTGCCTAAGCAGGCGCTTTGTCCACTGAGCCATCTGGCTGGCCCTTAGAACACTTTTTTTTTTTTTTAAACAGGCCATGTTTGGACATTTTGTGGGTCGGGCCTCACCTCGGGCTCACTGCTGGTCCCCGCCCGCACCCTAGTCCCTGCCCCCACCCTAAGTAAGACCCATCTTTAAGATGTGGTGTAAAGGTTAGTTTCATTTCTGTATTCCATTGGAGTTTTGCCCCACGTAAGTGCTATTTATAGAAAGACGTTGGATGTGTCTTGAATCTATCCTAAGAAATTTCGATACTAAATAAGTTATAAAAGCACTACAGTAAAACAAGAATGTCATTGCTGTAGAAATGGACAGCACACTTCTCCTGGTGGCTCGGGCCCGGGCGGGAGCTGGCTTCTCTCCGACGCGAGGACTGAGGCGCCCCTGCGCTCGCCTTCGTTCAGGAGCCTTCCCTGCCCCCGAGCCCGCCTGGCCGCCTCCGCTGCCCCTGGCAGTGGCAGCACCCGGCCGAGCGCCCTCTCGGGCTCCGCTGGCGTCCTGTTCACGCTCGTTAGCCTTCCGTGCTGGCTCTTCGGCGCGTGTCGCTGTCGTGCACTGAAGTGTGCACGCACGCACGCACGCACGCTCACTCACTTGCAGCCTGCGGCTTGCTCCGCAGACGCCTGCTGCTCTGCCTGGCCCAGCCGACCCCGCCGGCCTGCGTCCCTAAGTGCCTCAGACTTCCTGTGGTGTTAGGAGCTCAGTAAATGTTCGTTGAAAGAAAAAATGAATCCAAGAGGCCATATTTCAAGTTTCTCTTTTAAGTGAAGGATGCTGTGTATTTTAGAGGGTTGCGTGATTTCTCACCCTCCGAAGTCATTGCTGTGCTACTGCTACAGAGTTCCTGTCTTTATTCAGTTCTTTCAAAGAATATCTTTGCTCCTGTATGCCGTGGCTGAAGAGTAGTGGTTGTAAAGTGGGATCTGGAAATTAACAGTGCCATTTAAGATGTGTTCGCTTGCGCTCGTTTTTCTGTCTTTGCCACCACTTTCCACGACGCCTCTGCGCGGATCACCCGGGAGCTGCAGGGTGCGCTTGCTTGCTTGCTTTCTGTAGGCGCCCTGCCAGCGCGCCCCCGCCCCCGCCTTGGGAATTCAGCTCGTGTCTGTTTGCCTGCTGTATGTGTGGCCGGATGGGATTATTTTTTACAATCTTGTTTTATACTTTTTTTTAAACCTGTTCCTACAACCTAATGATTGTTATGATTATTGTCTAATATTGTTGATGTCTGAGACCAGGAACTTGAAAATAAAAATGTGTGTATATTAGGTAGCTAATTATGGAATGGACAGTGCCGTAAGAAGGGATGGATAGCCAGGGTCCTCTGGCCACGAGAAGAATTGCTATTGCAGCCATCGAATCCTAGAGGTCTTAGAAGTTTGTCAGTCTAAAGCTAACCCTTTTTGAGTCTTCTGTGTGTTCGGGTAGGTATTGTTTGAAGCCCTTCGGATAGATAACTCCCCCATTTTGTCTGCACAGACCTTCTGAGGAGGTACTGCTCTATCCATTTTACAGGTGAGACATTTAGATTTAGAAAGCTCCAGTAATTTTCACTAAAAAGCTGGTAGTGGTGAGAATCAGATCCTCAGCGACTCGGGAAGGTGTGCTGTCCAGCAGCCTCTTATTTACACATCAACCCCGACGGTTGGCTAATGCTGTGTCAGGTGGCTGCGCACTCCTGGCGCTCTCTGGAAGCCTTTCTCTCCCTCAGACAGACCCTATTATTAAAGAAAGCTTTGCTTATACCGAGTTGAAATTAGTCTCCATCTCTCGTAGAGTAAGAGGGTAAGTCTGCTGCTGCTTCTAGGATAAACATTCCCATTTTCTCCAAAGGCACACAATTTCCCATGCCCATCACTATTTCGGTAATGTCTTTTTGAAATGCTTTAGTGTTTTTAGGCTTTTGTGATCATGGTTATATTTCCTGGAGGTGCTATGTTTTCCAAGTAAAATCTGAGGTGTATTTTTCTCTCACTTGTCTTTTTTCCTTCTGGGATTGTTTTTTTTTTTTTTTTTTTGTATTTGTATTTTAGGGAAGGGTCTACAGAGTGTTCACAGTCTCACTACCAGATTGCGCTCATAGTGATCCGCGTGTTTAGAGCCTCCCGAGAGCTGGGATTACAGGCGTGTGCCCCCACACCTAGTCTCAGTTGCCGGCTCAGCATGCCCTGGGGGCGGGGCAGGCAGGCAGCGCAGGCCCAGGGATCGAACCCCTGACTCCTGCGCCTGCTTACACAGGCACTTTAATCCACTGAGCTATTTGGCTGGCCCTTCTTTTTGGCTTTTTGAGACAGTCTCACTATGTAGTTCATGCTTTAACTCACTGTGTAGCCCAGGATGGCCTTGAACTCACAGTGATCCTGTTGCTTCAGTCCCCTGAATGCTGGGGTGACAGGTGGGTACCACTATGCCTGGATTCTCTGGTTTCTTTTAAAATCTTCTGGGACTTATAGTTTGGAAGCCATGAAATGGACTTTAAAGATAAATGACTGTACAGAAATATATTTAACCAATGCCAGAAGACTAATATGATAATAGTGGTAATAACAAAGCCAACACACTAGATGCCAAGCAATCTTCGGAGTACTTTACATATGTTAACTGACTTAATCTACACAACAACTCTGATAGACACTATCATTACTTGTCATTTTATAGCCAAAGAAAATGAGATAGTCTGATAAGTCATGAAGTTAGTAACTATCAGCCAGTTTTTGAGCCAGGACCATCTAGTTCATAGTCCAATGAGGGACCCTTATGTTATAATGATAAATTTGTAGGACTTTGGAGAAGGACATAGTCACTGTGGACTGGGAATGTGTCAGCGGACGTTGGGCTGGAACTCTTTATGGTTTAGCTCCCAGGTGCTCCCCAAGCCACCTGTGTTCAGAGGTG
Organism: Tympanoctomys barrerae; assembly: GCA_002564285.1. Classification (NCBI taxonomy): domain Eukaryota; kingdom Metazoa; phylum Chordata; class Mammalia; order Rodentia; family Octodontidae; genus Tympanoctomys; species Tympanoctomys barrerae. The sequence goes on from NDGN011476448.1 coordinate 9,451, forward strand.
GCCAGAGTATAGGGTTTAGAGCTGCTTTGCTGGTAGGAGGCAGGGCCTGGTGGGAAGAGGTGGTCCCTGGGTCTTGACCTTCCTCTCCCGTTCCTCCCATTGCTTTCTCTTCCTGACTGCTGCAAGAAGAGCAACGTCCTTCAGCCAGGCCCCTTGCCGTGCTGTTTGCACCTGGAGCACACCAGCCACGCAGGACTGGAACTCACTCTAAAGGGTTCACTGAAGCACACCTCTCGGATGTTGGGTGTTCTGTCCAGTGAGGAGGACAGTAACTAGGACAGACTTCAGGACTGAAGAATTTGTGCCACTGGAAAGGAAGATTGGTGGGTAGCACCACTAAGGTAGAGTGTTATGGAAATGATGGTAGCATGGTTATGAGGCAGGCTGCTTGCGGGCGTAGTGGCTCCTACGCCTAGGAGGGCCTGTGCGATCCAGCCCCAGGCACCACCCGTGCTCTTTGCCCACCCAGGCCACGCAGTGTTCCTCAGCTCTTTGAGCGTGCTGGCCCCTAGGGCCTTTGTGCCGGCTGGCTTCTCTACCTGGAACGCTCCATTCGAGACCTGGGTGGGTAGCACCTTGTGTCACTCAGGTCTCATCTGGTCTTTCTGACCACGTGATCTGAAGAAGCCTTCCAGCCCTGTCTTCTTTTCATCATGGTTCTTATTTCTGAATGATGTACAGATACCTCTGGGGACTTGTTCAGCACCTGCCTGTGGGATTTGCCACTGTATCCCTGGCCCCATTGCAGACTGACTCTTTAGCCCAGGCTGGTCTTAAACTTGTGGTCCTCTGAACTCAGCCTCTTAAGCGCTGGGGTTACAGCTGTGTGGCACCAGGCTCATCCTTTTTCTCTCTGCCTGCAGGATCC
>NDGN011476452.1:0-11230 GCA_002564285.1 Tympanoctomys barrerae
CTGCTTTCCCAGTAGTCCACGGATGTTGAGGTGACTTGACCTTGGGGTATTTCCCTCTGGGGCTTCTTTGCCCAGTAGCAGAGATGCTGGCTTGTGCAGGTTGGGGAGATACTTACCCAGCTAAACCGTTCTAGTCATAGTCCTCCCAGTGGGGTCCCTGGGCAACTGTCAGCAGCCTTGTGAACTGCTGGACCCTCACTGGGCCACCTGTTGGAGTCATGTTTCCACAAGTCCTCTGGGAGTACCAGAGCCTGACACTTAGAACTTCCCAGATAGTTACCTGTGGTTCCAAGTCCCTTGAACTCAGCAGGGTGCTGGGACCACAGGTCTGGCTGAGATGGTGAGGGACTGGGGCCTATGTGTGCCTGTGATGACCAATACTTGGGGTATAAACTATGTGTGACCAGTCCTCCAGGGGACCCAGGTTATAGAGGACATGACAGTGGCCTTGGGTTTGTTCTCAGCTTCAGCTCAGTGTTTCTTGGTGTCATGGCCCAGTTTCTCTACACAGATGACCCAGATCAGAAGTCCCCTAATTGGCACGCAAGAACTGGGACTTGGACAGGTTCCCACAACCCCTGGGTGACCTCACTTGGCATCTTTCTCACTGCCCTGAGCCAAGCAATACCCAGTCTGGGAGACACTGTGTGGAGGCAGCACCCAGTGGAGATGTCCACGTGGCTCATTTGACAAATGACTGTGACTTTGCCAGGGAGGAGGTGGCGGGAGCTTTGGAGTGGAAGGAGCAGGAAGCATCACCCTTGGGAGCTTGTGCCCTCCCCAGCGCCTCCAGCTCAGCCGAGGCACAAGCAGGCACAGAGATGAAGAAGCCACCCAGCAATAAGTGACTCAGCTGCTGGCTGCTCCCCCAGAACCCCCGCCAGGAAGAATCAGCCTCCAGAAGTGAGTGCTCAGCCTGGGGTGCCTGCCTCCCCCAGAAATATGGTCCTCCTGGGACTTGGTGTGGTTTGTGATGCTCCTGGTATGATGGAGTGGGCAGCAAGCCATGGCCTGGGGTGTGGGGTTCTCCTGAGACCCCTGTGGCTGCAATGGGCAGCATGCAGGGAGGTCAGGAGGGCCTCTGTCCACCAGAGGATAAGCATAGCTCCTCCCTCACCCAGCTCAGGCCACAGCAGGCTCCCACACATCGGGGACCATCTCCTGCCATGGGCTGCCCCATCCCGTACCTGGCTGGTGGCCCCAGGATCCTGTCCTCTCGATTCTGGGTGTGTGCTGTGGGCAGGAGCTTGCCCCTTTCTGTCCAGTGGGGTGCTGGATCTGGGCCCTCCCTGCAACTCCCCTCAGTGGCTTCCTAGCCCATGGAGCTCTTGTACTTCCCAGCCAGTCCACAGCCCAGGCCCCTGACTGATGGATGTGAACGATGGTTTTGCACTGTGGTCCTCCAATCCATGGGGCAATGCTTCTGGCCTGGTCTGGGCCCTGCCCTGCCCTAGTGACCCTCACCTCCCTGAGAGTCCCACCCCTAGTCCCTGTCCAGCTTTCATGGCCCCGCCCCTTGTCCTGCTCCACCCCTCGTCCCCTCCCCTGCCAACTAACCTCCCATCATCCCACCCCCTCTGCTAAGCCTGCCTACCCATGCTCTGCTCTCCTAGGTCCCCCACTCTGGCCCTTGCCCTGCCTGGAGGGCTCTGGGCTCCCAGCTCTGATCCAGGACCTAGGTCTACTTGGCCAGGACTCTCAGGCTGGCCTCTGCTGGAGCATGAGCTAGGGGAATGGGCAGGAGGGCAGGGAGCACTGCAGCTTTCTGCTGCTGGCACCTGTGGAGGAAGGAGTGTCATGGACCACAGAAGGCCTCACAGCGCCTGAGCTTCAGGCCAGGCCCCATAGCTGGAGTCAGTGGGTGGGTAGGGGTGGCCCAGGCCAGGTTCTTCCTGCAGATCAGGAGCCATCCTGTGGCCTAGCACCCTGTTGTGGAGTCCAGGTTTTGGTTTCAGCTCCAGCCTGTCCAGTGTCCTATCCCTGCAGTGTGTGTGGGGTCACCTGGGTGCAGGGTCAGTCCACACCCTAGGAGGCTGCTCTGGCTGGGTAGTGGTAGGGGTGGGTGCAGGGAGCCCTGTGGTGCAGGAGCAGGATGAGAAGGGTGATCCCAGGGGCTCTGTGCCCTGTAGTGCCCGGCCAAGGGAATGAGGTCTAGAAGACTCAGGGGTGTAGGCAGGGGTGGGTGCTGGGCTCCCTAGGGCCCCCAGCCATCCTGGTGCCCTGTCACAGTCTTGCCCCTCCCCCAGGGAGCCCCATTTCTGAGCCTGCTCACCCTTCCCAGAGCACAGCTGGCTTCCAGCTTCCGACACAGCAGGTTAGCCGTGGAGTGAGGCAGCAGTGCACAGTGCAATGCTATCCTTGATTGCTTCCTCTCACACTGCCCTGGTCAGTGTACAAATTCCAAGTCAGTGCCCAGTAAAGTCTGGAACCTGCTACTTCTCACCCCTGCTGTGTGTCTAGAGAAGACTGCCCAGCTTCCAGGGTAGATGCCAGCCATTTCATGTGTCCTGTGGGATACTTGCAGGGCAATTTGAACGTGGACACTGCTGATAAATGGGAAGCTCCTGGGTACCACATAGTAAGTGGAGTCCTGAAGAGATGGTTCCATCCTGGGCAGGCACACAGGGTGTGGAGGGAGGCCTACTTCTTTGAGGGTTCTGACTACCTCAGCCTCCCTTGGCCCTCCAGTTGGCCTGTGACTCAGATGAAGTGGTTCAGTTAGGTGGGGCTGTTCTCCATTCAGACACCCCAGTGGAAGCAAGAAAAATGTGTGCTAAGGAACCAGGACTGCCATGGGCAGAGGCCGGCCCTGCAGAGGGGCCCCATCCTGGGCAGTCAGTGTCCCCCATACCACATCCACCTAGAACCATGAGCCAGCCCTTTGTAGATGCAGTTGAGTCACAGCAAGGCCACACTGGCTGGGCTGGACCCTCAACCTAGTGCCTGAGACTCTCAGGGTGAACGATGTAGAGACGCACATAGAAGACCAAGGGATGGCCAGGGTCATTGCATCAAAGCTGGGAGGAGGGAGGGGCTCTCGTGAGGCAGACGCTGCCCACACCTTGGCTGTAGATTCCAGCTCCCAAAGCTGGGGTGGGTAGGCTTTTGTCACCAGATGGGGCACAGCAGCCTGTCATCCACTATCTTGCTTTCTCAAGGGTTCAGTTATCTATAGTCCACTGTGGACAAAAGGATAGCTGATGGAAAGCCCATGAAAAAAGTTTTCATATTGTAAATTGTTTTTTGTGCGGTACCAGGGATTGAACTCAGGACCCTGCACTTGCCAGGCAAGCATTTATTCTATTGAGCCATCTGCCCAGCCCCACCAATGCTGGCTTGGGATGCATCTCTTATGGGTGAGATGACAGTCACTTGTACAGCAACCCTAGGGAATAGGTATAGCTCTTGTCCAGGCCTGTGTGGCCCCTAGGACTGTGCACCCTGCACCCTGCTCTACCTCAGAAGCATTAGCTGCTCCTCAGCAGCCAAGGGTGTCCCTGCCCCAGGCTTGGCATGTGACATTCCCTGGGCCACGTGAAGGGGTCACTCAGTCTCTGCCTAGAAGTCACATGATCAGAGGCATAAAGCCGCCCTCCACCCCTTTTACTCTGCTCCCCCTGGGATTCTCCTTGGCACCTGTGGTCTGGTACTCACATCTTCCGGTAGCAGAGCAGCTTCATGAGCGCCAGACTAGGTCAGTTATGATTACACCTGTTTGTGGCCAAGCCACTTGACCACTTCCACCTCAGCAGGTGAGCATCAGGTGAGTAGAAAAAGCCTACAGGATGCAGGCAGTGCAAGGGAAGAAGCCTTTTGAGCTGTTTACTCATGGCAGGAAATGCAGATCAGTCTGCAGCCGGTCCCTCTCCCTCATTTTGTGGCAGATGGAGCAGCTGGGTGCTGTCCTGTCATCCTCGTTTTTAAACAACAGAGACAGCTCACGCACACAGCGTCAAGCGCCCCGTTCCAAGTGTGCAGTTCTGCAGGATTCAGCAGACTCAGTGCTGCAGGCCCATCCCCATGTGGTTTCTCATTCCAGAACACTTCCATTACCCTGAAAGAGACCTTGTACCCATTGCTGGCACCCCTCATCCTCTGCACCAGACTGCTGATCTAGTCACTGCTCTATGCCTTTGCTGCTCTGGCTAGTTCACAAAAATGAGAGAAAACACACTGCCTTTTGCTCCAGCTCCTGTTGCTCCGTGTAATACCCTCCCATCATCTACTCATGGCATGGATCTGCCACAGGAGATCCCAGCCTGTGGATTGGCTTCATTTTGTTCATGTCTACTCTGGGATGGTCTGGAGGGCAGAGGCCATCACCACGTGGCTCCCCTCTCCCACTCTTGCTTCTCTTTGCTTCTTAGCTGCCGTGAGGCAAGCGGCTCTCCTCCACCAGGCCCTTCTGTCCTGTGGGTACCAAAACTTCTAAAACTGAGACAAAATAAGCATCTCCTCCTTTAAGTTGGGGATGTCAGGTACTTTGTCCAGTGACGAGGGAGCTAGGATAGATATCTTGGGTATGTATGTGGGGACGGCATGGTGAGGTCTCTGGGTGGCATCCTGTTTTTCCTCATTCTCTGTCCCTCATTTTCTGCTTTCAGTGCCAAGCAGCAGCCTTGCTTCCCAGGGCTTCCTATGTGTTCTCTTATCTGGCGCTACCCTTGGCCAAGCCCTCCTGGGAATGAGAGGCCTTGACTGCCAACATCTGAGCTGGCCCTGAGCACACAGATATCCACTTGCCAACAGCCACGCCACCCTGCATTCATGGCTGAGCGGGCACCAGGAACGGGTTCGCAGAGCCAGGGCTGCCCTCCATCCACACAACCACATGGCCTCTATGGCCCATTCCTGTGCTGACTGGAGAGCTTCCCTGAGCCAGACCCTCCTGGAATGACCCTTGGAGTCTAGCTCATTGTGCCCAAGATGCCCACATTCCCTGAGTTGCTTCTCAGAGTATTTCTTTTGTAGTTTCAGGTAGGAATCAGTGTGACTGCCCACTCATCCTGGGTGAGTCCTCATAGTGGCACCACAGAATGAGCAGGACAACACTTTGATGTGGACTGTGTAGTGGAAAGGGTTTAAGATCCCACAGATCACCGGAGGCTGCAGTTGGGGTGCTCACACGGATGTCGCTGCTGCTCCTGCTTCCCTGAGATTTCCTTGGCTGTTCGCCGATGTCATTGAAATGTAGTTATTGGTTCCCTTTGGCTGTAAACATGCTCAGTCTGATTTGGTTATTCAGAATTTTTTTTTTTTTTTTTTTTTTTTTTTGCTGGCTCAGGATGCCTTTAGGGCAGGTCTGGTAAGGCTTGAAGATCTGGGGATCGAACCACAGAATCCTGATTGCTTTGCTTAAGCAGTCACTTAAACAACTGAGCTAATGGGCAGACCCCCTTGTTATTAATGTTTCCTAGAAATATTCCAGAGCCTCCTATCGTGTCTGACATCCTTCTGGGTTCTTCAGCATTTCTCCTTCATGTCCACAGTGTGAGCCCTTCCCATGGCCAGTGTGGATTTGCGTTTCCTCTCTGCCTACTTGCCTTTTCTGGGTTAGAATTCCCAGAAGTTATTTTTTTACAAGTTTTCTGGCTATGCTGGGGGCCACACCTGAACCCAGACTTGTGGGCTGGACAAGTTCCTGCCCCTGAGCTGCCCCTTGGTGTGTTTTCAGTCAGACTTGAATGTAACACACAGGTCTGCACTCATTGTTGGATTAATTCTCTCATGATAAGCACCTGCTTGGCAAGCGCAAGGTCCCGAGTTCGATCCCCAGTACCAAAAAAACAAAAACAAACAAACAGAAAGCTTTTTGTGTCTTTGGACCCAGAGCTTGATTTTCCTCTCATATGGCATCTAAGGTCTCCAGCTTTTCTCTGTGTACAGCTTTGGTGAATCATCCTAGCTCCTGATGCAGGTTCTTTCTGATGAGTGTAGAGTCTGGGTTTAGAGTTTGCATTTTNTTTTTTTCCACACAAATGGGTTTAGGGAATGTTTTTTAACAGGTGGGAATTTATTTTGGCTGATTATGAGGGACATGGGCAAAGGATATGTGGTCACTGTGGGAGGGTGCATGGTGAGGTATGGGGCCCCAGCATGCTCTGCTCTGGAGCCCTGTCTTTGGGGTTACAGAGGCGTCACTATGTGCCATGGACAGTGATGCAACTTCCCATTTGATCTACTCTCCACTTAGCCCTCCTCTTCCAGCCCAGCTTCCTGTCCCCTTATTTCCATTCAGAGCATATTTGGCATGTTGGGGGACAAAGGGCCTTAGGAGCCCTGTGCCAGCAGAGGTAACAAGGGCCAAATGTGCGTCTTTCTGTGACTTAGCACCACAGGCTCTCTGTGTGGGTCAGCACTGGGCCTGTGGGCCCACCCTTGAGCAATTTCGGAGAGGACCACGATCCAGCTGCCCAGTAAGGGTCCTTGGACCTGGGCCAGACTCAGGTTTGGTGGCCTCACACTCAGGTGGTCTTTCCTGTCCTCTCTGAAGCTCACCCTGGCCCCACTGTGCATCTGAGCACAGTGCCAGGTGAAGGTTCCAACCCCAGCCCTGGCCCTTAGGAGCTGTGTACCTCAGGCAGGGGCTTCAGCCCTCGGGGCATTTGTACTTCATCTGAAGGTTGTTATCCAGGGCAGGTGGCTTGGGAGGACAAGGTGGCCATGCTGAGCTGTGGGACACAGCCCTGTCTTGCCCCAGAGGCTGTGGCCAGGCATGCACCACAACCAGCCAGGAGCACAGCCTATGTGAGAGAACTTTTTTTTTTTTTTTTCTTTTTTAAAAATTTGTATCTAAGCACATAAAACAACTTTGTTCCACCTAATCAGATGCCACTTAAAAGAACTGTGTGTTCCTCTTTTGTTCCCAGCACCTGCAGGCTGCCATGGCGTCAGTGGCTCAGACCTGGCCACACATCCCTGCCTGTGGCCATGTGGCAGTCAGACTCACAGCAGCCCCTCTTGCCCTGTCTGCAGGGGCTGTCCTTGGGGGAACAGCAGCAGGGCATGGTCTGCAGTCTGCCCATCCTCTCTCTTCCAAGGGGTGTCTCCCAGAAACTTCAGGGCTGGTGGGCCCAGTGACTGCATAGGCCTCCCAGAGCCCCAGAGCTGCCTATGCATGGGATCCCTGGGGCAGCTCAACCCCGCCCCGACTGGGTCTAGCAAAGGCTGGGAAAGGGCAGGATCCTCTGAAGTCCCACCTGCCCCACCCGGGCCTCCAGCCTCAAGAATGGGGCCGTTATTATGGACAATGACAGTCTGTGCACCAGCAGCCACCAGAAGAAGCTGACTGGACAGAAAAGGAAAAGAGGAGAAAACCAGGGCTTGGCAGAATTTACATTCAGGGGTGAGGGGCGAGGGCGGTGCCACGCAAAAGCAGCACTTTGAGCGACGGAACATGAGCCTGCTACAGAACTTGGGGCCTTGCTCCCAGGGCCGGGCCTGTGTGGAGAGGGCACCGGGTGAGGCCCTGCAGCCACTCTGGAGTTATGCCAAGGTAAATGGAGGCTCTGGTCACACACCTCAAGGGTGATGTGACCTTGCGTTAGGCCTCAGCCTTACCCCGCGGATGCCTACAGGCTGCGTGCATGAGATGGGGCCCAGGAGTTGTTCTGGCCCCCAGGACCCACCCTGCAGAGCACAGGGGCCTGTAGCACAGCTCAGGCTCCCTGTACCTCCCACTCCTCAAGCCAGTGGGCACACCCACCTGCTGGCAGCAGGGGCGACTCTTCTGCATTCTGCCTGCATGGCAGAGCCCATTGCTGTGTTGATGCTGGAGGTGAGGGGGCCCAGAGGGCAGCCCCCACCCCACCATCCACTGGACCACAGAAAGCAGCTGGGGGACAGAAATTATGATAGTGGGTGCAGGACCCTGTCCACTGGGTGGGGCAGCAGGCAGAACTGGGATCTGTCGAGGCTTCAGGCTGGTGTGGGGTAGGTCCTGGGAGCGTCCCACAGGCTGGGCAGGCTACGGGAGGACCAAGGTGGTGGTGGTAGTAGGTTTGGGGTCCAGGACCCCAAGGAGTGTGCAGCCGGTCTCTAGGCCCATGCTGAACACTTGTACCCCATTCCAGGCTGAGATGGGACTGAATGCAGCCCCAGCACAATGGGGATGGTGGGGCACTGTGCATAGGCATAGGTCCCACAGCTGCAGAGCCCCACAGCTGCCTAGCTGTCCTGACTGACCTCGCTCCCCCTGGAGAGCCCTGAACCTCCCCTGGCCAGACAGACCTGATCTGAGAGGTCACCGGTACCTGTCTACCTACTCACTCAGGTGTGCAAGAGGCCAGAGGCCCATGGTGGCTGCCTCACTGGTCACCACTGGCCATTTCTCACCAGTACGAGTGTGAGTGCATGCATGAATGAACGAATGAACAAATGAAGGAAGGAAAGGGTAAGGAGCAGGGGTCTAAGGAGCACCCCACCCCACCCCCAGGAAGCAGACCCTGGGCTCAGGAGGACAGAACTTGCTGTGTCACTGTCCTGCTGCAGGTGGCCAGCATGGGCCCAGAGCCTGTGAGTCAGCCTGTGGTGCCATGGTCCAGCCCCCCAATCCCCTGGCCGAGCCCCCCTGCCCCCCATTCCCCGGAGACCCTGCTGGTGGGTGAGACTGGCAGGAGGTGTAATCTTCAGCCGCTAATTTCAATGCCGGCAGTTTGCTGAGCTAAAAATAGCCTCTGCTCTTGTTGAGTTGAAAAATAGAAACTGCGTTGCTGCCTCAGAATGAAGCCCTTCCCGGCCCCTATGCACACCAAAGCCTGTCCCCAAGATTCTGGACTGCTTGGTTGGGCTCCCAGATGAGTCTCTGGCCTGGCTTCTTCAGGATTCCAAGCAGCATGCTGTGGTAACACACGCTCGTCAGCTGCCACACAGAGAGAGGGTCTGAGTGTCTCAGCTTCCAGGAGCAGTAGGGGCTGTGCGGGGTGGGGGCTGGGGAAGCAGCGCAGGGCAAGCAGGTTGCTGTGTCCCCAGCTGAGAGGCGGCTCTGTGTGCCCTGCTGCAGACAGGCGTGCACCTCACTAGGCACTCTGCCTCCTTGTGGTGAATATTTGAAGTGCACAAGGCTGGTTGTTGGAACTGCCTTTCCCACTGGCTCCCAGTTGTAGACCAGGATCCGGGGACCAGAATCTTGAAACTGTACTGGAGATGGACAGGTGGATGGAGGAGGCCCGGCCCTACCCTGAGTTGGCCGTGCGGGGTGATGTTTGTAATACCCAGCTACCTCCCCTGTTGCTGCCTCAGTCCCTGTGGGTTGGGCAGATTTGAGTCATAGGCTCCCGAGACTGGGCACACACGTGGCCTAGGCATAGGTGCTGCACGGACCTCCAGGGCTCCAGGACACATCTTTTGCTGAGCTTGCTCAGCTAGACTAACCTCCCCTCTGCACACCTTCCTGCCTGGATGTGACAGTGTGGCCCTGTGGGCTCAGTGCCAGGATTTCACTGCTCTGGCTGGCGTGGTAGGGTGCTATGCCTGTTCCCCTGTCCACAGGAGTCAGTCTTTCTGCAGGCCACAGGCTGCATTGATTTGCCCATGGGGCTGGCTATGGGTAAGGTTGGGATGCAGCTGAACCCCCTGAGTCCCAAGGACACTGCCACTCTGGGGTCCAGAGGCTCCTGGGTGATCAGTGCCATCCCCCAACCTGACATGGAGACACTTGGAGGACAAAAGTGGAAGGACGGTGTTGGGGCAGGAAAGAATCCAGGTGTTTGTGGACCTGGCTGTCCTCTCCGGGCAGTTTCCCAGATTGTGCCCAGAATGTCAGGTGCCCCCTTCCGTGCTGCATGGGATGTCGGGGACCACATGAGAAATGGGCAGTGAGTGTGTAGGTGCTTCTGACATCCTACGAGGCCACTTGGCAGAGCCCTACCCCTCTCTTCCCTCCCAGAGTCAGCAACCTCTGCCACGGAAGCTCTGTGCTTACTCTCAGCTCTGCAGTTCTGAAAGGCTGGAGGTCTGGGTCCCCCACTGCTCCAGCCAGCTGTCCCTATAAGGTGCAGTGTGTGTATACCAGTGTGCATGTGTTGTAGTGGTTGAGAATGCTCAGAAGCTGAGGTGTCTGCCATGTTCCTGGTGGCCTCTTTCCCCAGGTACCTGCTGAAAGGAGCTGAGACCAATGACCTCGTTTGTGTGTCCAGCCAGCAGGGAAATGTGTGTGGCCATCTCCATCCCCTTTAAGGCCCAGCAGTAGGACTCCACACAGAGAGAAGTCCAGGCATGGCTGCTGGAGCTGGCAGGGGCCCCTCCCTCTCCTGGGACCCTGGGTTCCCAGTGTCTTTTGTGGCCTGAGTGGCTTGGGACATGAGGAGCCCTGAGGCTAACTTCAGGAGGCCATGAGTCACTAGCACCCTCTCTGTGCTGACTGCTCTGTACTTACAAGATGTTGCCTTCCTCTTGGCACAGGAGGAGCTGTGAGGGCTGCTGGCTACCAGCTGCAGCCTGCTTCCAACATGGGGGCTGTGTGGCTCCTGCCTGGCCTGGGCCATGCTGTGCAGTGGTGCTGAACCTAAGGCATGTGTGCCACAATGGGTTGTTTGTATTACTGAAAGCTGTGAAAGGTTTGTTATCACTGGCCTAGAGTGTTGTGTGGGTCAGCCGCGTATCCAGGGGACTGAGAGCACACAGTGACAACAGCTCTGGGGTGAAGCTGCTGGGTTTAGCTTTTGCTCCCCCAGCCTCCTGCCCCTGTGCTCCCCAGGGTCTCCCATCATCCCAGCCTGCCACTACCTGTCACCTTGGAACCCACTGGGACAGCTGTGGCCTTTAGTGAGGTAGTGACAGGGCTGTCTGCACTGTTTCACCACACAGGTGGTCACTGAGTGTCCTGGGCCTTTGAAGGGACAGGAAGGACAGCTGCTCCCACCTCTCACCAGCTGTTGAGCCTTACTCAGAGAGCTTCCTGGAAGTGGAGTGCCTGGTGGGTGTGGAGCTGCGAGCTTTCCTCGCTTGGCCTCTGTTCCACCGTTTGTCCACATGAATGTCAAGCTTACCCATGTTTCTGTTGAGTAGGGCCTAAGCCCTTTGCTCCTGAGTGAGGTGCAGGCCCTGGCTGCTGTGGTGGCTGGAGAGCAGCAGCCCTGAGCCTCTGGGGCTGGGAAGCCATCATGGCTATCTGTGCCTGCACAGCGCGGAAACGGAGCCAGCATGACTGAGGCTTGTGGCAGCCAGTGGAGTTGTGCAGGGGCCATGGAGCCCAAGGTGGGTGGGCTGTTGTCCATCACTTCCTGAGCCA
>NDGN011476458.1:0-24882 GCA_002564285.1 Tympanoctomys barrerae
TTGTGTCCAGGAATTCAGGGCCAGCATGGGTGTCCGGGCAACATCTTACCTCCATGAAGATAAGCCACCAAAAGCCTGTCACATGACATCAGCATACATCCAGATTTTCCTTCGGGGTAGAAGGAAGGTCTGGCTTGTTGTATCCGCAGCCCTGCCAAGAGCTGTCACTGTTCAGAGCACCGTGTCACTGTGGTTAGCCATTCTCGGCAGGCCAGAGTGACCCAAAATCCCAGTCACTGTCATATACCCAGAGAGGCCACTGTCTCAGGGTCTCAGGGGTCAGCCCACCTACCATTGCTGAGCTGGGCTGCTTGGTCAAGTCTTCTCTTGTTTCCTTTCGTGATGGGCTGCTTGGGGTATTCTGTGGATGCCACTGGAAGTGGCACAGGCAGCTCATGTCATTAGTTTCAGAACAGAGGAGCTGGCAGTGGACCTCTTAGGGTGTGGGCAGGGATGTTGGCCGAGGGATCTGCATGGGCATGGGACTCGGTCCAGTTGGGTCTGCATCGGTGGGTTCTTCAAGCTCAGATTCAACCTTCTGTGCAAGGAGATCACAAAAAGTTCCTGAAAGCAAAGCTTGAACTTGCTGGGTACCACACACCCCACTGAATGAAGTGATATGTGGGTACAGCTGCTGTGGTTCCCACCATGTCCCAGGTCCATAGTCACAGGCCCATGCATTGTGTCACCCACTTGGAGCTCTGTGTGTGTGTGTGTGTGTGTGTGTATGCGCGCGCGTGCACTCGCACGCATTGTGTAGCTGGCCTACACTGGTTTCATCAGTCCTGAGGGGTATAGACATTGTCCTCAGCATTGTTCTCTACACAGTGAAGTGGACCTCACCGGTGATATGCTAGGCAGGATGAGTTTTCAAGAGGTTCAGATACACAAGACGATGGTATAGGGCATATGCAGTGGAAGGTTCTGGAAGCCTGGAGGGGACAGACCATGTGGCTCCACTGAGGTCCCTCTGCTGCTGTGACTGGACACTTTGGCAGCTCCCAGGACACTGAGCTGTCAGACGCTGAGACACGGCGGGTGGAGAGCAGTGGTGGAGCCACATGGCCTGCCCCCTCCAGGCTTCCAGAACCTTCCACTGTGGTCCTAGGTAGTCTGCAGGGATTTTTCTGAGAAAGCCACATACTCTGTGGGCCTCCTAGGGTGTCTCTGTGACCAGGAACTTCAGCCTGCACAGGTTTTCTAATGTTTTCAGCATCGTGGAAAATTCAAGGTAGGCAGATAGCACAGTGTCCGTAGGGTGACATGGTGGTGACAGGTGGTGATGTCCTCTAGGATGCTGCCACTGGGAGAAATGGGTAGAGTGAGGACAGGACTCCCCTGTATTCCTTTTCCCCAACTGCAGATGAATATAAAATTCCCTCTCTCAACTAATCTTGGGGCTACTAGGGCTCCAACCCAGGGCCCTCATAGGCACATGTTCCCTCTGAGCTATCTTCTCATTTTCTGAGCCTCAGCAAGTTCAAGTGTAGACAGTCAGGAGGCAGGTGATGGGTCTCAGGCCTGGTGACAAAGAGGGAGAGAACAGCCAGCCACCTTCCTGCCCCAGACGTTCAAAGGGGCACCCATGGTTACTAGCCTGCACCACCTTCCCTCCCTAGAACCACTCCATCCTCTCACCTCCAAGCTGAGCACGGGTGTGTGCAGGCGCCACACACACACACACACACACACACACACACACACACACCCTCTGCACTGGTCCAGAGCCCGCCGCAGAAAGGCAGTGCCAGCCCCTTGGGGGACCCTCTCACTTGGGTCTGAGAGCCCCCTCTGCTGCCCCCAGCTCCCTCCCTCCATGCTGACAGTGCAGTCCCACCCTCTCTCCTGCCTCCAGGCCTCGAGCAGCAGGCAACTGGGATTGAGACAAACTGAACATTCCTGCAAATGCCATTTGGAAGACGAAAATGGAAAGCAGTCGACTAAAACTAAAAGGTTACAGGAAAACAAGTACTTCAGATGATTCTGCCATTCTGCAAATTGACTGTTCCGTGGATTGGCTTTTGGCACATGTGCTTGTCTCAGGGGGAAGGAGGATCCAGGACAAGGCTGCAAGGTTGGGGCCAGCAGGGAGCCCAAGCCAGGCCCTGGTGTCAGCGCAGGACTACGCCCAGCCAGAATAGGGGACTGGTGTCTGCTCCTTTGCCTGGGGTGCACTCAGGACCTCAGTACCCTGCCCCCATCCTCAAGGGATGTGGCCTGGGGGGATGTCTGTCTTGTTCGGGTGGGAACAGCACCCTGCTCTGCAGGTGGCCAGGAGGAGAGCAGCTCATCAAAATTCATTTTATTGGCACACGGCGCTTCATTCCACATAGCAGCGTCCCTGGCATCTGTTTGGAATGGTTAATAAGGGACGGGATGCGTTTTCAATCACCAGAGCCTTCCTGAAACTTGCTGCCACCTCTCAACAGCCTGGCACTGATAATGCTTAGCATTTCCTGCCATTACACTTCCATTGTCAGCAGAGAACAGTGTCCCTGAGGCTCTTAGACCTCCATGCTTGATGAGGCTTCCTCCCTGACCAGCCCCAGGGCTACAGAGCCCCTAGGTCTGCAGAGCAGGGGAGAATCCAGGCCTCTCCCTGTCCCTCCCAGGGCTTCAGGGATAGAACCACTTGTCTGCTGCTCCCTAATGGCTGAGGGACCTGGCGCTGCCCACGTGACCTCTCTGAACCTGTTTCCTTTCTTGTAAAATGGGTGTACACATTCCAACTTTGTGGGGTGGCTATAAAGCCTCAGTGCACAAGGTGGCCCTGACCTTTTTTCCCCTGGATTCCACTGGCACGGGCTTGGGCTGTGGGGACACTGGAGCAAAGGAGTGCATTAGTCAGGACTCTTGGGATCACAAATGAGAGAAACTCAGAGGGACTGAAACAGCTACTGCCTGTGAAACTGGCTTCAAAGTGCTTGGATGCTGGGGCTCGAGCACCTGGCTGACCATATGCTGCCTGTCCTGTCCGTGCGATGTGTTCCCTCACAGAGGGTCCCCCATCCTACTTGTCAGCCCTGGGGTCTGTGGCCATTCCTGATACTGTCCCTCAGCCCAAGAACTGGCCCTGGAGCCAGACACAGGGGTCAGCCCCATCCTAATCACTGGACTCAGTATTGAAGAGGGAGAGCCTTGGGGTAGGTAAGCGAAGGCTAGAGAATTAGTTAGAGCCATCAAGGAGTCTGGTCACTTTGGGGCAAGTCTAGACCAAGCTGGCAGCCTCAACTCAGGAGTGGGCTGAAGCCCCAGGCTGCCCAGGCTGTAGCTGAGGCGCCAGGAAGACCAGCCTGGTGTCCCAGCCCGGTGGCCGGCTCTGCCCAGTGCAGCACCTACACCTTGGCCTCCATGCATTCAGCGCCCTGTGGATGGGGACTGGGGGTGCCACACACCTGGGGAGTCCGGGACCCTTGATGCTATGCCCTCCCCAAGCTGGCACAATTTCCTCTTTCTTTGGTAACTGGAACCTGCAAACAGGAACCTTTTTCTTGCTGTTTTGTTTTTTCTGTTTATAGAAAACAAAAAACAAAAAACCTGTGTAGGGCGTTGTGTGTCACCCAGGAACTTACTGTTTATCCCAGATTGGCCTCAGATCCTTCTCACTGGCGTCTTGGGGAAGGGACCCATCTTGGCAGGTCTAGGCCTCCTTAGGAGGGAGAACAGGCCAGCATGCTTGGGTGCCAGTTGCCTGTCCTATGTACCATCTTTAAAATGGGTCGGCCCCAGGTTCTCAAGTGAGAACCAGTGCTTAGAGGGAATTCTGCAGCTAGTGCTCCTGGAGCCCGTGGGCACTGGCTGTGCTGTGTGGTGGCTCCACCTCCTCCTCAGCCAGGCCCTTGACCTGTGTCACATGGCCCTAGATAAGTGCCCTTCCAGGAGCCCAGGTCCAGGCCAGAACCTGACCTGAGAGAGGCCAAGGACTCTTGTCAAGAGCCCCCAGCCCACGGAGTGCAAATCTTGGGGTCAAGTCAAACTTTGGGTGTTAGTGCTCAACACCACATGGGGTGTAGGTATGGACTTGGTCCTTGCCCTAGAGCAGCTGCTTAGAGTGTCTGCATGAGGGGCCGAGTGCCTGCGTGAGGCGACTCTGGCCTGCGCAGCACTAGCTCATCTTGTGGAGCAAATGAAGGATGCCACCATATCCTCTTCAGCCTGGGGACAGTTGTCTTTTCCCCTCTTACCCCATCTAGATGCCATCCTGTGTCTGGTTTGGCAAGCTGAGGGGACTTGGTAAGCAGTGCTAAAAGTGGTTGTTGAGGGGCCCAGGTACCCTCTGAGATCCAACCTGAGTCCAGGGGGCCTGGGCAGAGGAAGCATCTGACCCTTGGGGACCACATGACCAGTGGTCCTGCCTGAGGACCTGACAGTGCCATCACCAGATGGGCCTCCTCCAGGTGGTGGGGGGCATGATGCAGAGAAGAGGATGTGCTACCCGCAGGAGTGCTTGGGGCACTTGGTTCTCTCTAACTGGAGGCCAGAGGTTTAGTAAGGGGGACATCAGACTCAGGACAGTGACCTGGTGGGGACCAAAGGACAAAGGGGGCTCAGGATGGAGGCGGACAAGGTGGAACCGTCCCTGGGCTGAGCTCCTGGTATGGGCATCCACCTGTCCTGGGGCCAAGCCACCCGAAGCCTCCTTCCAGAGCCACTACCTTCTGCCTGCCCAGAGTTCCACGTGCAGGGGAGCAGAAGGAGGACACCAGCTGTCACAGGGACACCTCAGGGCCTTGCGCAGAAGCTGCCCTGTGGCCTGGCCAGGCATGTTCCTCCTAGCTCCTGTTCCCCATGCCTGGCCCAGGGCTTGGTGAGCACTTCCTGTTTATTCAGAGAGGAGACTGTGCCTTTGCATCCAGGGTCTGGGGCTCAGAGAATCTCTTTGCAGACCCCCGTAGCCTCTGCTGGCTCCTTGCCCAGAGCAGGTGGCTTGCTGCTGCAGCCTGCAGTCCCCACCTGCTGAACAGACCCAGCTCTCTTTCCCTCTGTACTTTTGACCCATGAGTGCAGGCTCTCTAAAAATTAGATCTTTTAAAGAGGTAGATGTGGTCAGGGACACCTGTACCCCAACACCTTAGGAGGCTGAGGCAGGAAGATTGCCGCCAAGAGTTCTGGGCCAGCTTGAACTAGATAGCAAGAGCCTGTCTCAAAACAAAACAGAAACAAAGACTAGGCCACCTCGTCCTACGATGCTTTCCAGGTTTGCCAAGGCAGCCCCCATCCCTTCAGTTCCCTCATAGTGTGATTTCTGTGCCCTTTGAAGGGAACTTGCTAGTGTGTTTACAGCCTTTCTTTGTCCACACCTCCTGGGCAGTGACCACATCTGTCTCCACCACTCTTGTCTGGCCTTGCACTTGGAGCACCCAGCCGGATGCCCATCACCTGTGGGTGCCTCAGTTACCACATATATGGAGTGGGCGTTGTGCGTGTGGAAGGCACTTTCAGTGGTTCCCCCTCCCTGAGCCCACAGTGCTTGGTGTACTCCTTGTGGTCAACCAAGGTCTGACAATTAAATGAAAAATTCCAGAAATAGTTCCTAAGTTTACATCACCCTTATTGTGGTACGCGGACATAACTGTTCTCTTGTTTTCATAGTCATTGCTGCTAGTATCTTACTGTACCTCATTTAGAAATTAAATATTATCTTAAGTGTGTGCAGAGGGGACACCATGCATAGAGTTTAGCTCTGTCTGCAGCTTCAGACATGAATGGGCATCTGGCACAGGTCCCTGGGCACGCCTTGCCACCACATCCTGGGGGCCTGGTGTGACCTCGGTGCAGTGTGGGTACTGGGTGACACGAGTGACTTAGTGTCTGACATCGACTGCGACTCCCCCACTTGCCTCAAAAGTAGTAGCTTCTCCAAGTGCACAGGGAAACTGAAAGGTTTCAGATGCACAAGTCCCATGCCAGAACCCGGGGCTCTGTCCGCATCTTCTGAGACACCCCTGCCCTGCAGCAAGGAGAGTTTCTTTGCTCAATGTTTAAAACTTAGTACCTATTTTTGTTTGGGTGTTTTTTGAGACTGGTCTTGCTATGTAGTTCAGGCTGAGCATGAACTCGTTGTGTGGCCCAGGCTGGCCTTGAACTCCTGGTGATCCTTCTGCCTCGGCCTCCCGGAGCTGGGATCCCAGGTGTGCGCCCATGCCCCGCTGTTAGTCCAGGCTGTGGGCACTCTCCTGTGTGGCGTTGGCCCACGCACACTGCGCTTCGTCGCTCCTTCTGCAGCCCTTCTCCCTCTCTCCTCCTTCCCACTGCCTTCATCTCTTTATCCCCTTTCCTTTGGGAAGAGATCGATCTGCCTATGATCTTTCATTTTGCTCTTAAATTTATACTTTGCGTTTCCCATATAGGACAAGCCATATGATGTTCAGTCTTATGAATCTGGTTTATTTCACTAAGCATTACAGTCTCAAGGTGTATCCATTCCCTTACAAATACTCAAGTGTATCCTTTAAGGCAGAGTAGAGCTTCATTGTGTGTAAATGCCCCAGTTTCTTTATTCATTCATCTATTGATGGGTACATAGGCTGCTTCCAAGATTTAGCTATTATGAGTTGTGTGCAACAGGGAATTTTCCAGATTCCGGGGCAGGGAAGCCTGGCGGGATGAAGGATGTGGAGCCCAAGCCATGACAGTCACTTCACTGTGCCCATGTGGGTCCGCCAGGGCAATGGGCAGGGCCATGTGGACCAGAGCCAGTCAGGAAGCCAGCATCAGGTGGACAGCAGCCCTCTGTGGCCTCCTCAGGAGAGGCTGCAGGGGGGCTGGGGCCCAGGCAGGACGCAGAGCAGAGGGCACACGGCAGCACCCGTGCCCCTCCGTGCTTGCGGCAGAAGGGCAGCCCATCTCCCAGATCAGAAAGCAAGGCTCAGCCTGTGGCTTCAGGGACTAGCGTAGGGGATTCCTGGGGACTGTGTGTGCCCAGTACCAGCAGGAAGCCCCATCCATGACATCCCAGTCCCTGCTCTGTGACCGTGGGCCTACAGCCACCCCTGGGGTATACTGAGCAGGCTGGAGGCTTTCCTGGATTTGGGTGCAACCAACACCTTGTGCCCACGGAGTGCAAGGGGCTAGGGACAGGACATCCCAGGACCCAGTCCTCCCTGTCAGCCATGGTGTACCCAGGGCCAGGAAAATACCTCGCCTTGTGCCCTTGATTCCAGGAAGAGGCCCACAAAGCCGACTGAGCACAGAGACCGCATTGATGAAGGCTCCCTGCAGCCTTGTTTATGCGCTGGCCTCGGGCTGTGCCACACCCACAGGCCGGGACTGGGAGCGGTGTGTGCCCTGCTGCCACCTTGACGGGCCAGGAAGGCTATTTTTCCATACCCAAAACACACCCAAGAGATGGAGCAAGTGGGGAAGCTGTCTCAGAGAGTGAAAAAGCCACACAGCTAGGCCCCTACTGGGGAAGACCCAGTGGAAGTCTTGGGTGTCTCTGGCTGCCATGTGTCCATGGGTCTGGCAGGACGGACGCTCTCTTCATCCTTGCTGCATTCAGCCTGCCTTCCGAAAGCCGCAGCTAGGTCTGTGATTCTTTAACACAAGGGAGGAGACTGATGTAGCAGAGCAGTCTGGGGCCTCCCTGTCCCTCTGGACACTGAGGCAAACTCCACAAATGGCCTCTCCCGGTCCTGTAGGGGCCTGGGGCTTCTGTGTCTTGTGCCTCGTCCTGGGGTGCCCTTGCCTCAAGCAGCCTCTGCCCACTGTGGACTCCCTTGCAACTCCCATCACAGAGTACCCAAGACTTAGAGCTGCTGCCTCAAGATGGGGCTCTGTGTGGTCCCAGAGCTGCTCCTCTGCCCACTGTCCATAGTCCCCACCTCCCTTCCTAGAGTCCAACTTGGCCCAGGGCCTGCCTGCTCCCCAGGATTCCTCTCACAGATAACAGTGTGCCTGGAAGGATGCTCACCCCAGAGTGCACAGACTGGGGCGAGCTTGGAAAGCCCCCACGGGGTTGCTAGTTATCTATTGAAACCAGCTGGGGGCTTTTGAAAAGAGATGCATATAGGCAGACATGTCACCAGTGAGCACACTGGGATGGCAGGGGATGCGTGGGAGGGACGCAGGGTGATCTGAAGTTGGGGGTTACAGATTAGCACCTCAGCCAGATAGCACCAGATACAAAGCTGTTGGGAGGGTTAGAATAGAAAGAGGGGACCCAAGAAGGGGAGGGGTGTGGAGAGACAGGCTCACCTGTAGGAGTGGACAGCAGCAGCCAGCCGCTCTGGAAAGCACTGAGTGGCTTGCTTTAAAACCAAGCGTACATGTGCCCTTGGACCGGGTTTGTGGCGTGCTCCTGTGTGTTTTGGTTTGGTCTGGTTTGGCCTGGTTTTGTGGCAAGGTCTCACTGTGTGGTTCAGGCCAGCCTTGAATTCACTGTGCAGCCTGGGCTGGCCTTGAGTTTGAAGTGACCTTCCAGCCTCAGGCTCCTGCATACTGGGATAATGGACATGTCACCACACCTGAAAACATTCCTATTTTATAGAATTGGTAGCATATGTTAATATATATTATGTATGTAGGTTTTCTCGGATAATGTGTTGATCTTGTGTCCTATGCTCACCGTTTATAGAATACAGACTCTGTCCCTGGCACTGTTCCAAGACCTTAAGTGTATTAACCTGTTTAATCTTCCTGAACACTAAAGATGAGAAAATTAAACTCAGATATAGAGGTTAATTCACTTGCCCAAGGTCATGCAGCTGGAATGTGGCACAGCTGGGATTTGAACCCTGACCTTCTTGGGTCTAGAACTCCAGTCTTCACCTTAAAACATCAACATCTCAGGGCTTGGGATATAGCTCAGTGGCCTAAGCACCTGCCTGGCAAGTGCAAGGTTCCAAATTTGATCCCAGATACACCTTCGACGTCTCTATATAATATACATCATTATATGTAAGGATGCTAGCCAGGTAGGTCTCTAAGATGTGTGTAAAGTGGTACTTTATGGTTTGTAAGACACTGTGTGGCCCACGCTGGCCTCGGGCCTACAGAGATCCTCCTGCCTCACCTTACCCAGTGCTGGGATTATAAGTTTGTAGCACTATACTTTGCTAGGACACTTTTATCTTTTGGGAATGGTATCTCATTTCTCTTCAACAATTGTGTGGGTTTAGGGAGGGTTTATCACTGGCACATACCAGCAGGGGCAGACAGGGCTATGGTCTTGGTCAAAGGGGGCGTGGAGTCCGGGTGAAAGAGAGGGACACATGCAGGGGCAGTGCAGAGCCTCACAGATTAGCAGACAATGCACACAGACACCAAAGCAGGCTGGTAGACCTGGTGTCCAGTGGGGCAGGGGGGACAAATGCATTATGACTGCAAAGTTGAAGCCCACACACCCAGGCCTTAGGAGCCACTCAGAGAGAAGTCCCTGTCACCACAGGCCTGGGAAAAAGGCAAGGATTGAGGCAGGGAGGGAAGGTGGGAAGAAGGAGGTGGCCTGGAGAGGGAGCAAGGTGGGCAGTCACGCAGCTGGCTGCAGGGGTGCTAGCCTGTAATCTCAGCACTCTGGAGGCTGAGGCAGGAAGATCACCATGAGTTCTAAGCTAGCCTGCACTGTGTAGTAAGACCCTGTCTCAAAAACCAAAAAGAAGCAACAAATACATAGGCATTTGACTTTTGAGCATCTGTAAGGGGAGTGTGATTCCACATGCCCCAGAGCTCCCAAAAGGGCAGAAGGAGGAAGTGGAAGGAGCACCCAGGCACACAGCAGGATGAGTTCCTGGGCCAGGGTGCTCCACATCATCTTGAATGTCAGGGCTGAGATGGACGCTCTGTCGTGGTTGTGTGCATTGAGGGTGGCCAGGTGAGGTGGTGTCCCTAAGTTACTTCTAAAAGACAGTAGTATTGTCTGCTCATCTGTGGGGCTCTGCACTGCCCCTGCACATGTGGCCAGAGCAAGACAAGCCTGGGGATCCAGTCCCTTATAGGTGGCAGGCAGCCAGGGGACACAGCACTATTCCGTGGTGTCTTGAGCATCATATTGGTGCTGCTGTAGGTGGCATGTTATGTCCTCACTGATGGCCAGGCTGGCAGACAGTGCCACACCCCTGGTGCTAACTCTGCTGTCTGTGAGGGATGGAGAACAACTCAGGGGCTGAGCAGGGCCCACCTGCTGTCATTCCACTGGCTCCTTCCCTTCTGGGGCTTTGCATGGTGCCACTGTTCCACAGCAGAACCCCCAGGCCCAGGGGGCATGGCCTCAGGTCAGTGTCCAGTAGGGGGCCAGGCCTATGCCCCACATGGCGGCACCCCTCCGGAATGGCACCTGGAGCAGAGGTGCTGTCACTCCCATGGCATGAGGCAGGCACCAGACCTGACTCCGAAGTTCAAACACAGGTGCTCTGTATCTCTGAGGCCCTAGGGGACAGGTGGGTGTCCCATGTGGGAGGTGGCATGCCATGGAGGAGAGGGGCAGTCTGCAGGCACTGTCTTCAGGATGTGTCTGTGCCCCCTTGTAGCTGCTCCCTCAGGGGCAGGGAGAGGCTGGGTTGGGGGACAGGCTGCTTTCCCCCTGTGGGCTCCTGAGATGTGGCCTCTGGGGTATGTCACCAGGCAGAGCATATAGGAGCTCATGCTTCTAGTCTTAAGGTACATGAGGTGCCCTGAGGACTATCCTGCTTCTACAGATAAAGGCCCGGAAAGGTGGAGGGCCCTGCACTGAACCGCGGCTATCACACCTGTAGCTGGGATTTGATGGTGTCAGGCTGGCTCCCTGGCCCATGGGCATAGCAAGAACTTTACCAGAGAAGCCAGGCTGTGCCCAACAGCCAGGGCCCAGATCCTGAGCTGGGCAGGAGTCCTGGCTGCTGGGCTCCCCAGCCTTGGGGCTGGGTGGCCCGAGCCTTAAGCCCATGGCTCTGTGGGGACATCAAGGGCAGGAAGCCTCTCAGAAAAGGGCCTGCGGCTTCCAGTCAAGCCCAGCACTGTGTTAGCTGGGGAGAGAACACTGGCTTAGCACGCACAAGACCTGGTTCCAGCCTGGCCTTGGGAGAAAAGCAAATCCAGCTCTGCCCCTGTCTCTGGGTGACCCTGCCTGCAGCACTTCCTGTCCCTGGGCCTCTGTGACCCCCCCTCCCCCAAACCAGGAGCAGACATACTGGTATCATCTGAGGTCTCCTGAGCAGGGGGTGCTTGGGGACAGACAGAGTGACTTCCCAGTAGTCCTGGCAGTGGAGGAAAAGCACATGGTTTCTGACTGGGCCAGAGCTGGAGGTGTCCCTGTGGGGGTTTCTTGTGTGTGAGGACATCAGTAACCCTGTTTCACTTTTGCTACCCCAGGAGCTCCCTGGAGACCGGAAGCAGCCTCTCCACTGACCACTACAGGTACTGTCTCCCCTCTGCTGTGTCTGGGGTGGGCCCCAGAGCCTGGGAGAGATACAGACCCACTATTGGCCCCAAAATTTCCCCAGAGATCTCAGGTACGACTGACATGTCACCTGAGAACAGGTTGCAGGGGTTCCCTTGAAGTCAGGGCTCAACTCAAAGGTCCCTTAATATCCAGGGCTCCCAGTGGGGCTGTACTGCTGGGTGCTTCTGATTTAAGGCTCTGCGTGCCTGCCGTAGCCACTCTGGTGCCCGGCTGCAGCCTGAGGGAGAAGCCCAATAGCACCTGAGTGCTGGCCACCCCAGCGTGGGGGCCCTTGCCCCCCTGAGGCCTCTGCTCTGGGTGCTTTGTTCATGACACCACCATTTGATGTCTTCTGGAAAGAACGTTCTCTGTTTTAACCAAGAAGGCTTTGGTGTCTTCCTGGTTTGAAACCCAGCAACCTTTGTTCCCAGTCTCACATGCAGGAGAGATGGGCAGGTGGCAGGGCCAGAAGCCAGGGTGGCTTAGAGTGTGGCGTCTGGGCTGTTGAGGTGATGATGGGTGGGCCTGTCGGCCACTCCCAGGAAGGCTCACAGGCTTTGAGGCCCCGGGGAACACCAAGCAGGGCGGGACTTGCATGTCAGCACTGAGGTAGATGCTCTGTCATGGTTGTGCGCATTGAGGGTGGCCAGGTGAGGACGGCATCCCTGAGCTGCTTCTAAAAGACAGCTGGACTGTGTGTGCACACACGCATACACTCATGCATGCACACTCACTCTCACGCTACCCTGTGCATGCACGCTGTGTGGCTGCACTGGACAGAGGAGCCACGGCCACCAGACCATCCTTGTGTTTGCCCAGTGTGGCAGGGCTGTCGCAGGCTTCTGTTTAAAGTCACCGGCTTGGGACTCGAGACTTGAGGCTGGGAAAGGGCAGTGGAAGGAAGCAGGGGTGCCAGTGTCCTGAGCCTGTGTGTGTGTGAGATCATGTGACTGTGAGGAGGGTGCCATGGCCCTGGGCAACTGTCACCCAGGACTCCTGAAGGTGTCACGGCGACCCGCGGTTCACGCACACCTGCATCAGATGTATGTGTATGTGGCCACGTCCCCATGTGACACCCAGGGATAATACATTTGCTAGCCCCACTGGACCTACTGGGATGCCCAGGGAAGGCCAGCTGGGTCTAGGGAGGAGGGTTCCAGAGACTTCTATGGTGGCATATTGCTTGCTGATGGCAGCGTACCACACTTGCCCCATCCCTTCTTGCCAGGGCCAAGAGAGCGCTCAGTGAGTGGGGGTTGTGCACAGCTGGGGGCTCTGTCCTGAGTCCCTTCTCACTCCAGTGGGCCCTCTCTGTCCACCATCAAAGCCACACCCAGCCATCTCCACACCAGGCAGCCCAGTGGCCAGTGGGACCTTTAAGCCAAAAACCCAACCTTTCCCTCCCCAGGGGAGCAGTGCAAGGCTCAGAACAGGGGGAGCAGGACCCCCGTCTGCCCACCCCCATCCGGCTGTCACTTCCTGAGCATCTGTGTGTGAAGGCCCCCAGGATGTAGTGGTCACACCCTGTCTCATTTGCCTGGCTTCTGTCTCAGTAAGGGGACAGGGAGTTCACACAGAGCGAAATGATTATTTTATTTTGGTTTCGATTTTTGTTTTTGTAAGACAGGGTCTCACTGTGTGACCTGGGCTGTCTGACCCAAACTTTCAGTTATCCTCTTGCCTCAGCCTCTTGCTGAGGGATCACAGGCATGCCCCCACACCTAGCTCAGAAGTGACTCTCAGTAGGATGCCTCAGGTGTGATGAGGGCTAGGCCGAAGAGTAAGTCGAGGGAAGGGGAAAGCTGTGTGGCAGGAGGAAGGTCAACAGAGACCTCTCTGAAGAGGCCCCTTTCACTCAGAGTCTGGAAGCACTCAGCTCCCAGGAGGAGCCGAGCCCCCTGGAGCAGAGTGTGGCTGGCATCTGGTCGGTTCCAATGAGGCAGGTTGGAAATGTGATCCACTCTCCTCTCTGCCTTCCTATATCATGCTGGGGATACAGGCAGAGCAGGCAGAGCCAGCTCAATGCTCCTGTGTCACAGATGAAGACAGCTAGGATCCAGAGGCCAGAAGAAGCACTGGGGTCAGACCCAGAACTGGCGCCCTGGGCTCCCATGTGCCCCTTCGTCTGCAGGCCTCTGAGCAGCCCCGGGGTGGGGGGAGCAGGTGCAGCGGCCAGGCAGCCCCGCCCCCACCCACTGAAGCCTGGGAATTGAAAACAAAGGTCCCAGCCAGTTGCTGCCGCCTTTCAAAAGCACAGCAGCGTGAGAGGGAAGCTAATGTCCCTGTCCCAGGGGAGAGGGTGGGCAGCGCTTGGGGCCACAGTCAGCCCGCACCCCCTTGGTACACAGCAGGCTCGGCCCCCTCTGCAGATGGCCTGTCACTTCCCTTGTGGCCACCCCCAGCTGTCACCACAGCTCTCCCTGGTGTCCTGTGACCTGATGGTGCCTGTGGGCCCCTCTTCAACTGAGCCTTTGGACAGTGGTTTCCACCCCAGCCACCACCCCAGGGTGGGTCTGAGAGTGGCTTTGGGACCTGTGTTCTGAGCTTTGGCACTGCGGATATGGCAGCTAGGACTTTCTAGGTTTGGGACTGCCCTGTGCTCTGATCTTAGGAGTATTTATCAGCCTCTGAATCGCCCTAGAGCCTAGCATGGTGACTCACACCTGTAATCCCATCACTCAGTAGGCTGAGGCAGGAAGATCTCCATGAGTTTGAGGACAGCCTTGGTTATACAGTGCAAGAAGGCCAGCAGCAGCTCCCCCTTGCCCGTGGTGACAGCCAGGCAATTCTCCAGGCCTGGCCAGATGCCTCCCCTGGTACAGAGTAGTAAGTAATTGCCCCCTTGTCCCCCAAAGTTCATTCACTTTGCTCTATAGCTTAGAGTAGGGTGGCGTCCTCCCTGAGGTTCCTGCCCTAGAAGTTTGGCAGCCTTCAGGGCCTGCAGAGCCCAGTCCGCTTTGTGGCATCTATTCCCATCTGAGGCTGAGGGCCCTGACATCCTGCCCCCCACCCCTGTGAGCATGGGGGCTTCTGTGGGGAGCCTGTGTTTCTTCCTCTCCAGGGAGTCAGGGTGAGGAAAGTCCCCATGGGGGGACTGTGACCTCAGCTTTGTAAACAACACAGAGGTTTGTGCCAGCGCGGGGCCAGGTGTGCCCAGTCGGGATGTGTATGTTATAGTTGGGAGNGGCCTGGGCCCTGAGGTCCTTCTTGTCACTGTCCTGGCTTCAGATCCTCAGCTGTAGACACCTACTGGGCCCTGGGAGAAGACAGAACTGAGGTCCCTGCCTCCACATGTTCCTGTGTGAGGGAGTGGGGGACAAAGACCACCAAGGGTCACTCATTAGTGGGTAAATCAGCAAGTGTGTTTGAGAGAGCAAGCACTGCCAGGGAGGGGCTGGGTGCGTGAGAGCGACCGGCAAGGCAGAGAGGGAGGCCCGGGAATTCTGCGTCTGGCCTGTGACCGCCAGCTCCTGTGACCCACACAGCCCCTGCGTCCAACAATGCCCCTGGCTGGCCAGGCCCCACGGCCCAGCCGCTTCCCTCCCACCCTCCCTCCTTAGCGGCAGGAGACCCCTCCTGGCAGCCAATGAGCGGCTGTCATCGTGGTTCCATTTTAGATTTTATCAATGTGTCCCTGTCGCCTGGGCAACCGCGCCTGCTACCCTGTCAGTCTTCCTCGCCTCCCCCCACCGCTGTGGGCACCGTGCATGTGGCTCCACGCTGTGTTTTCCCTCAAAGCGCAGGCCGGCCAGGATTCCGCTGAACGAACACCACTGATCTAGCGAAGGAAGTCGGTGCTCCTCTGGCTTCTGGAATCCTCCCTCCCTGCTCCCCCTGGGATGTCCCTGTTCTCAGCCACTCAAGCCGGGCCAGCAAGTGGACAGCTTCCTACTCGGCCAGGTGTCTGCTCGGCCACCACGAGCCCTAGGAACCTGCTCAGAAAAACATCCTTGCAGGGACACTAGCATCCCCACCCCCAGGAGGATGGGCTGGGGGCCCTTGCACCCGCACACAGCCAGAGCAGCCTCGGTTTGCCCTGGGGACTCCCAGGGAAGCCCCCCAAAGCACCAGGCTCCCGAGGAGGCAGTGGCCGTGTGAGCCTGGTGGGGCAGGCGCGTGAATGAGGCGCTGGGCTTTTGTGCTCGCAGCTCTTTGTACTGGAGGCGTGCACTGTATGCGCCGTGCTGTGCGGGCAGGGCCGGGCCATGTGAGTAGCCACCAGGGCCGGCACCGAGCGGAGCAGCCTGGAGCCACCAGTCCTCCAGCGCCTGCTGGCTCCTCTGTGTCTCTGCTGAGTCCACTGGAGGGCGAAGGGTGAAAATGCTCAAGTTCAAGGCCTTCTGCCTGGATTACTGGCAGTTACTTTGCCTGCAGCCACTACAAGGGGCCTATAAGAGGTAAGTTGGCCCCATCTGGGAAGGCCTAGGCCACCAGGGCACTGTGACCTCCAGGGAAAGTTCCCTCTGGGTCTGCTCCTGTGGGAGGTGGGGGGCTTGTCCTAGCGCAGGGTCCCTGCCCCTGGCCAGGAATGGCGGCGGCGGCATTGGCTGTGTTCTACTTTGCCACTTAGCTTAACTCTGCCTTCCTTCCCCTCCTGTCCCAAACCTGGGCTTGTATGGGCACACTGTGTCCTTATTCCTTGCTGCCAGAGTCAGACCCAGAGCCTGCATGCTTCTGAGTGGGCCCAACCCCTAGGAGGGTGGCCATGGATGCAGGGTCCGCAGCCTGGGGGATGAGAGCGGCAGAACCCTGCCTGGAGGTCAGAGAGGGAAGTTCGCTTCTGTTCCCCTGCTGCTTGACTTTCCAGCCTTGCTTTCCCTCTCTGAATTTGCTCACCTTTAGGGACTGGGACCTGATATGGGAATTGGGGGCTGCCCTTTGAAGTGATAAGCCCAATTGTCCTACCACTGAGGTTATATGTACGTGTGTATGTGTTGTCCACATGCACACCTTGCTCCAGAAATGCCTATGCCCAGGCCAACTCGACAGCATGGCACAGCCGTTGCCAGGGGTGCCTTTAATGGCGTGTAATTAAAAACTCTGAGGAGGAAATGATTCCATCTCTTCTGAGAGAATGAGTTTTTCCTGGTTTCACACGCTGAAGTCCATGGCCATTAGCATGCGGGCTGCTCCAGAGAGCCTGGAGCTCTTCTTTTCTCTTCCAGAGAGCTGACTCTGGGGGGGCGGGGTAGGCAACAGCCCTGGAGAGGAAGTCCCCGCTCTTGGGCAAGTGCCAGCCAGCCAGGCCACCCTATGCTTGATCAGCATGGCTGTGCCAGAGCGGGCACCCATCGGGCCCTTAGCACTGCGAGGCTCCCCCCAGTTGCTCCTGAGCTGATGTCCAATAGCCCAAAAAGCTCTCTGCCGATGGATCCCTGCCTCTCTGCCATGTGTGGCCAGCTTTGCGTCCTTGAATGATAGCCATGCTCCAGTGAGGCAGCCAGCTGCACAGCAGCTGTGTGGCATGAGCTCTAGGCCTAGATCCATACTCTGGACTCGCTTGTTCCTAGGTAGAATTGCTCTCAAGTCTGCAGCTGGGGCCACACAGATCCCAAGTCCTAGGAGAGGCTGGCCAAGGGAAACAAGGCCCAAGTCACGTGTCAGAACCCTGTCAATGGATGTGACACCTGGGCCTGGTGGCATGTGTCCAAAGTTTGTTGGCTGAGATGAGGAAGACAGAGCTCTAGGCAGAAGGGAAAGGGAAGGCAAATTAAGACACAGAATTAAGGATGAGCTGACTCAGAGATCCCAGTAGCACTAATAGAAATCAGGAAGGCTTCGTGCAGGAGGTGGTGCATGAGCTGCACCTGCATACAGAAGGGGATTTCTCCAGACAGGGAAAGGACCATCCATGGTGGTCACAGCATACACAAATGTGAGGCTGAGAATGGTGTGGGTGTGAATTTCTGCTCTGATCAGACCACTCCCTAGCAGGGAGTTTGGAAAAGCTGCTATCTCTCTGAGCCTTCTGCAGCTCAGACTCAGTAAAACTGGGGAAAGGAGCACTGAGCCCACTGCCCACGGCTCTTGTGGGAAAGAGCAGGGCCCTGCCAGGATTGGGGATTGCCCCGTGAGTATCACCCAGACAGGAAGGCTTTGCCAGTAGAGCCCCTTGGCATCTTGCCTGCTGCTATATCCCGTTGTTTAAAGGAGCGACCCAAGACTTAAGGCCTACGAAGAGGGTGTTTTGCAGACAATGCATAATTAACCACTTCTAAACACAGGGTGTGCCGGGCTCCCGCAAGCTGCTAATTATTCTTCATTAGTGATCTTAAATTAATGTAGAATAAATCCTGGCTCACTGCCGGAGCCAGGGCTGGGGAGGAACTGAGGATCCCAACCAGGAGGGAGTTACCTGCGGGGTGGCTGCAAGTTCTGCCTCCTTAGGGCACGATCAGTGGACTCCTTGGCCACCATAGGGAGGGAGAAATCCTCCTACAAGTCAACACGTCCTGCAGCCCTCAGGCGCTTTCATGAGTGACCCAGTGCAGGTGGGAGGAGCTCCAAAACTGACCCATCACCCAGCTACAGAGCCTACCCCTCCCACGGGGCGGGGCCCCTGTGGGCATCTCCCTGAGTCCATCTCACCTCAACCCCCAAAACCAATCCTGAATAGTCTCCTTGTCAGGAGTTTGTGTTTCCCTTTTATTGGTTGTTTGTTTTTGCTTTTGCTTATTTATTTATTTATTTATTTATTTATTTATTTCTGAGACAAGATCTTGCTATGTAGTCGGGGCTGTTCTCCAGCTTGAAATTCTCCTGCCTCAGCTTCCTGAGTGATGAAATTATAGGTGTGTATCACCATACTGGCAATATTTTGCATTTTTGTAGTTGCAAATGCAACATTGTTTTGCACATTTTAAAATTTTAGATGCATGGTTTAATAACCTGCCAAAAATGTTAACCGTGGTAAGGGGTGCAGCATGTAAAATCTGCCCTTGTGAGCATCTTGGCCATTCAGCAGGTACACTCGGGGGTTGCACGCTGTTGTGCGACCACCATCGTCACCCTCCATCTCTAGAGCCTTTCCATCTCATGAGGCTAAAATGCTCTCTCCACTGCACTCCACCCCACCCCCACCCCCATCCAGCTGCTAGTACCAGCATTCTATTCTGTCTGCATGAATATGACTACCATAGTCCACATGAGTGGACTCCTACAGTATTTGCATTTGTGCATCTGACTTATTTCATGTAGCAGGAGGTCCCCAGGTTTATCCATGCTGTAGAATATGTTCAGATCCCCTCCTTTTTCAGGGCTGAATAATGGTCCACATTTTGCTTATCCCTTCATCTGCTAGTAAAGATACATAGGTCATTTTCACCCCTCAGGTACTGTGAATGATACTACTGTGAACACAAGAAGCAAATGCCTCTTGAAGATACAATTTGCTTTTTGTATTCAACATTTTATTGGTGAAATTGAGCCAAGTTGTTATGTATTGTTCTTTCATTTTCATTGGCATATAATATTCCTCTACACAGTACATCCTAATTTAAATACATCTATTCTCCTGTTTAGGTAGTTCCTCATTTTTAAAAGTGTAGGGGCCAGGGAGAGCTCAGTGGCATAAATGCCTGCCTGGCAAACGCAAAGTCCCAAGTTTGATCCCTAGTACTGAAAAAAAAAAAAAAAAATGTAACCGGGAGTGGTAGTGCACACTTGTGGTCCCCACTGCTTGGGAAGCTGAGGCAGATGATTACTTGAGCCTGTGAATTCAAAACTGCCTGGGCAACATAATGAGACCTCCTCAAAAAATAAAATAAAATTATAGAGCAGGGTAGGATATGAGTATCTTCAACTTCACTTGGGTTAGAAAATTTACTTTTCAAAGTGCTTATGAGGTTGTGCAGTGGCATTTGGTGTAATACTGTGTCTCCACAATTTTGCCATATGTGGCATTGCAACCCTTGGGGTTCAGGTTAGCTAGGGAAACTGCTGCAGCCGGCATCTGTGTGGCCGTGTGGCCAGAGGGGACACTGCAGGCCCTCGGTCTGGTGACAGTCACCCCCGTTCTCCCACATCCAGCATTCCTGCTGCCGCCTCCATCAACCTTGGGACAGACTGGGACTGGGGCTGGGTTGGGGCTCAGGGCTAAGCACTTGCCTGGCAGACAGGGGACTCCGACTCTCACTCCTGGCACCACAGGTGACAGCAGGAAAGCAGTGAATGCTAGCATCGTCCCCATATTTCAGAGGAAGCCAACCCCCAAGAGGTTAAGTGATCTGCCTAAGGTCACAGAATGAAATGTGCTCGATGAACATAGGCAAAGGCGCCACTGAGCTACAGGGCCTCGGATGTCCCCACACCAATCCATGTGCCCTGGCTCGATGTAGCTGTCCCTATGGCTGCATAATAAATGACTCGAAATCCTAATGATTCAAGACAACAATGTTTCCTTTTCCTGCAGATCTGTAAGTTGGGTAGGGATGGCTCTGTGCAGCACCTGTAACATAGAACAGCCACAGATGCAGATGAGGGAGTCTCAGGGTAGAGTTTGATTGGCTGAGCTCGGGTCATGTCCCACCCTTGGTGGGAGGAGCAGGAAGTAGGAAGAGGCTTCCCAAGTCCGCTGGGCTTCTGCTGGGGACAGAACTTCTGGTTTTCCATGTCGCCACACTACACCCTGCAGTGGAGGGGCCGTCAGGAGGGAGGCTGTGTCACACAGTGCAGAGTGACCTGTGTCACCTGCAAGCATGGCTCTGCAAAGCAGACCAGAGTGAGGCCCAGTAGAGGGCAGGGTCAGCCCGTGGCCAGCTGAATGAACAGTGAAATGTCGAGCAGGCTAAACCTGGTGCCCCATGCCTGTGATCCCAGCACTTGGGAGGCTGAGGCAGGTGGATCGTCACAAGTTCAGAACCAGCCTGGGATACATAGTGAAGTCAAGTTCAGCTGGAATGACATAACAAGGCCCCCGTCTATTTATTTATTTACTTATCTATTTGTCTGGTACAGGGTCTCGCTACGCAGCTCAGACTCCTAGTGATCCTCCTGTCTCAGCTTTCCCAGCGCTGGGATTAGAGGTATGCCCCACCACGCCTGGTTTCAGTGGCTGGCACGGTGCACCCGGGGTGCAGAGTGGAAAACAAAATGAAGCAAAACGAAACAGGAGGCCAAAGGAGATGGTGCCACATTCATGGAGCTCGCCAGTCACTGCAGCATGGCGTCCACCTGTGCTGCCACTTGGCACTGTCCAATCCCACAGGGCGGGGCAGGATCTTAGAGGACCATCAGGAGCGCAGGTCTCCTGCTGTCTGTCTGTGAGGCTGAAGATTCAGGGCTAGAGGGCAGGGACTCTTAGGTCTTTCACCAGCAGCTCCAAAAGAGACCTGAGGGTCGGAAAGCAGAATGGAGTGAGTGTTAGGGTCCTGATTCTGAAAACCACAGCATGATTTGGTCATAAAATGTCTGTATTGTGAGAAAAGATGCTCCAAGACAGTAGGGGATTATGGTGGGTAACTTACTATCGAAAGAACAATTTAATGCACTATGCTTGTACGTGTGTGCCCGTGTGTGAAGGAAAGAAGCAAATGGGATACAATGGTAACACCCAAGGAGCCTTGTGTGTCTCTGTTATCCCCGACCTCTTCTAGGCCCCCACGCGCTGCACACAGTAGGTGCTCAATAAGTAGCTGTGAGCAGCAGAAAGGCGAGATGATCACTCACCTAGTGGTCAGAGATCTGAGGGCCTTGTCCTATCTGATCCACCCCCACAGACTTGCCCTGTGACCTGCTGCAGCCCCTGCCCTGCTGCAAACTTGAGCTCTTTGTCAGAGCCAGCAATGAACTTTGGGGCAAAATGATGTGGGAAGCCCTGGATGACTACCGAGGCCAAGCCCTCTCTGCCGCAGGCAGAGGCAGGCAGGAGCCCACAAGCCAGGCCGTGACAGAGTCATTCTCCACCCACCCCCAGGGCTGTCACCGTCTCCCTCTGACATAGGGGGAGTAGAGGTGAGAAAATGCACAGGGCGGCCCTTGCCAGTGCCCAGCGCTCCTGTGAGAGTGGACACCGAGACAGGGCTCTCCGGGGCTTCTTGATCGCCAGCCACACAGACCCGCAGTTGGCAGGCAACAGGAGCTGGGTGAAACTGAGTAACACTGTCTTGTTTTCATGGTAACCTTCTACTTACAGCAAGTGATACGAGTTTTCCATTTTGAGAAGTGATATAAAGTTTCCTTTGACAAGACAAGTATTCAAACGTGAATGCAGTTGATTTACTCTTTTGTGTGCTGCTTGTAACTTTTCTGGTTGGAGGTTTGAAATCTACTTGGAAGCAACTGCTGGGGAAAGGGAGCCCAGAATCCTGGCGTGAATTGTGGCTCTGCCCATCATCTTTAAGCTTTTCTCCCCCACACCACACTGGTTTGGGGTTTAGCGCTCCCACAGGGGCTACAAAATGTTTTGGTATAGTCTGTTCAAGTCAGGATCCCAACATGATCCAGTTCACACGTTGTGTGCTTCTTTGAACTCTCTTCCAGCTTACAGCTTCCCCTTTTCCGTTTTTTGTTGTTTGTCTTTGTCTTTTCAGGGTTTGGAGACAGAGCGCAAGGCTTTGGGGGCACCTAGATATAAACTATAACTCTAGGGGAAGCCCTGCCACTGAGCCACACTGTCAGACGGCCTTTCCCTGTTGGTCTGTTGCTGTCGGCCGGAGGCACATCCTCCTGTGTGGGTGCTTTGGCGGATCACCTCCCACCAGGTGCTGTTTGTCCTGTCCTTCTGGAATATGGGTCAAGAACCCCAGTCAGAATCAGAGGCCAGTTTTCTTGTTTGTTTTTGGGGTGTGTCTGTGTGTCTTAATACCAGGAATTGAACTCAGGAACCCACACTTGCTCGGCAGGTGCTGTGCCACTGAACTATATTCCCAGCCCTCAAAGCTAGTTTTCTAACTCAGTTAATTTTAAAAGAAAATTTCAAGCTAGGTTGCACTTGAGAGGCTTTAATCCCAGCACTTGAGAGGCTGAGGCAGGAGGATTGCCATGAATTCAAGGACAGATCCCTAATATAAACAACTTAAAGTAAGAAAGGTTTATTTCGGCCAACCATCTCAGAGGTTTCAGCCCATGGTGGCTTGGTTGTGTCACTTGGGTGCTGGGCAAGGCTGGGCATCCTGGTGGTAGCATGATACTGAGCAAAGCTGTCCACGCATGGTGGCCAGGAGGCAAAAGGACAGACAGGAAGGGGTGGGGTCCCAATATCTGCTCAAAGCCAACCCCGATGACCTCACATCCTCCCGCGAAGCCCCACCTCCCGAGCTTTCTGACCTCTCCCAATAGCACAGTGGGTCTTTGGAAGACTTACAACCCAAGGACACTGTGGGAGTATTAAAGGACAGCTACTCGTAGAAGGGCACCTCCTTCCCCATGGCAGAGAGGGAACGGGCAGAGCTCTGGGAAGAGATGGAGGCTTGCCGTCCTCTCGACTGGCTTCAGATGTCAGTGCTTGCTGCCTGGAGCTCCAGGTGTCCCCCAGCTAGGACACCTGCTGTGGTGCCCAGGTTCCTGGAGAGACATCCTGGAGAGACATCCGTGTGCGTGTGTGTGTGTGTGTGTGTGTGTGTGTAAGAGACACCCTGAATCCTGTCTCTCCTTCCAGTGGTAAAGCCCCATGCATCTGTGTGATTATTTTCACACTTCTTACACCCAGACCCTAGTGACAGCTGACAGATACTAGACTCTGGCCCTAGGTCCCACCCTGGGCAGGTCCTATCCCCTTCCTCATTGGCAGAAGGAAAGGGGAAAGTGAGAAGGCTGTTCATTCATTTAACCAGTACCTGTCCTGCAGCCCCACCACTGCACCAGAGTTCGTGCTAGGGCAGGAGAAACCCATAGGCAACCCCACACACACACCCATCAGTCCTTCCCAGGCTGGTAAATGCAGTCTTGTGGGAGCTGGCAGGGCCAGAGCCACCTGTAGGAGTCAGTGAGGACTTCCTGGAGGAGGGGGCCTGTAGGCACATACCCACAGATATTCTTTACTTTGGTTGCATGGGATTAGCCTGAGTATCATCAAACTAAATTTTTATAAACATCTAAAACTCACAGAAGCTGGGCGTGGTGTCCTTGAAGGCCAAGTTCATGGCAGTGTCAGCCTCTCCCAGGGAACAAACGTAGCCTTCTCTCTGGCTGCTGGGTGGTGACTTCATCCCCAGTGGGCTGCATGAGTCAGTGGGTGGAGGGCTGCGAACGTTTCCATGCAGACCCGGCCTTATGTCCCTCCCAGGCTGTGGCTCCCTGAGTCCCAGGGCCTAGGAGGAGAGCCATCCCTTACCATGCCCCTCACTCAGGCCTGCACTGAATGCCAGAGCTTGCTTGCTTTCCTATGTATTTGGTACAGGTTCACTATGCAGCTTAGACTTGTAGTGATCCTCCTGCTTTCAGCCTCCCCAGCACTGGGATTACAGGTGTGCACCACCAGGCTCAGTTTCAGTGGCTGGCTCAGTGTGCCTAGGGGCAGGGCTGGTACAGCATGTGGTGTTGAGGATGAGCCCTGGTCCCTGCGCTTGCCTAAGCAGGTGCTTAGTCCACTGAGCTATTGTGCTGGCCCTGCAAGGGCTTTTAAGTGACACCAGTTGTGAGTTATCCAGCAGTCTGACTATTCTGGAGGCCTTTGCAAGCTCCTGCCGTGTCCCACAGATGACATGAAAAGGACGCATCTCATTGCCATTGTATTGGTCATTTATACAGGGAAGAGACCAGGAGGGGAAGGACTCTCATTGCCATTTTGTGGAGGGACACACTGAGGCTCAGAGAGATGATAAGTTTGAAGGGACCAAGGAATCCAAGAATGAGGACCTGACCCCTCTGCACAGAGAAGCCACTGTATGTTGGTGATGACAGACAGACTGTGACAAATAAGTTGGCATGCAGGAAATCATAAAGTACTTGGGCTCTCGGGTTCTTGTCATAAAATGGAGAGACTGGGCTGGGAGTGCAGCTTAGTGGTGAATGTGTGTCCGATAGGTGCAAGGACCTAGATTCCATCCCAACACCACCCAAAGAAGCAGGAGGCTGTTATCCACAAGGGCTGATGAGAGGCAGGGAGAGGACAGGATGGCAGAAACCAGGGAAGGCCTGGTATGTGGCAGAGTGGAGCCTGTGGCACATGCTCCTCCTAAGGAGTGACGCACATGCCCAGACTGGGTCCATAGCTGTGAGGCAAGGAAACATGGAACTGAGACTAGTGCCCACGGTGGGCATTGCAGAGATAATGGCCTGTTCCCAGCCATGACCAGAGACTTGGAGCACCAGAGAGCATTAGGAAACAGACAAGGAGGCCAAGAGGAGGATTCAGGAAGCCATAAAAAGGCCATTGTGTCTGTTGCCATAGTTTAATTGTGTCCATGGGGTCTATGGAGACAAGGGACTAGCTTAAGGCAGAGGGGAGGGATATAAGGTGATAGATGGAGGAATGAGTGGAGGGATGGAGGGATGGATGGGTGGATGTGTAGATGGATGGATGAGGGGATAGATGGATGGATGGATGAATGGATGAATGGATGGGAGGGTGGATGAGTGGATGGGGG
>NDGN011476465.1:0-12529 GCA_002564285.1 Tympanoctomys barrerae
TTGTGAAGACAGTGG
Source organism: Tympanoctomys barrerae (assembly GCA_002564285.1). Classification (NCBI taxonomy): domain Eukaryota; kingdom Metazoa; phylum Chordata; class Mammalia; order Rodentia; family Octodontidae; genus Tympanoctomys; species Tympanoctomys barrerae. The sequence continues at coordinate 16 of NDGN011476465.1, forward strand.
TCATTTCAGAAGAAAGAGCAATGAACACTAGGGGCAGTTAGTCTTGAAGTGGTCCAGAGACTAGCAGCCAACAGGGATCAGCACTGACGACCCTTACTCAGCAGGGTTGACTCTGGCATCTGGCACAAGCCAGTGTTGAACAGCAGCTGCTGGCAGCAGCAGACACCAGCATGTGTCAGAGTTACTCAAGAGTATCTGGCACAAGCTGGCCTCCAATGACGATGGCTTAGTGGAAGAGTCCACTTCCTGAAAGATCACAAGCCAGTACGGGAGGCGGCAGCAGGCAGTGGCAGAAGCCAGCAGCTGGGTGTGTCGACTGATGACATCCAACATTACCTGGTGTTGTCTGGTGGCCTCAGGGCACAGCTGCACTTTGTGGATTCACGAGTTTTATCTGAATGGAGCAAAGAACACATAACTTATTGGCAATAAGTTTTATCTTATAACTTATGAAAAGAAGTGACTCAAATTTGGAAAGCCACCGAACATCTCTTCATGAAGTTACTATTGTCTTCTGCAATTGAGATACTGAGACTTTATCAACTCCCAACTTTCCTAGATACAGATAATGGTAATCTTTAAATCAGATCAAACTGTACTTAGCCTAAAGTCTTTGATCCAGGTTTTGCTCTTGCTCTGAAGTTATACATGAATTGTGCTGTCATCATTTTGATGTTATTCCTTGGAAAAATGTCTTGGCTTACTAATACTCAATAATTATTACATTATTTAGGGACTTTCTTATCTTCCTCTGGGATTAAAAAATCACTGAGAGACATGGTACTTAGCAAACATATTAATAAAAATGTAACAAGGGGACTGGGGAGATAGCTCAGTGGTCTAAGGGCCTGCGTGGCAAGCTCTACGACCTGAGTTCAATTCCTGGCACCAAATGCTATGCCAATCCCATGCTAGCCACTGAAACTGGGTGTAGTGGCACATGCATGTTATCCCAACACTGGAGAGACTGAGACAGGAGGATCACAAAGAGTCTGAGCTGTGTAGTGAGACCCTGTACCAATTAATTTATTAAAATAATGTAAGAAGAGTAAAAACCTCATGACTTTTGAAAAAATTATTAATCTTTCAGCTGTACAACTTGGAAAAAAAGCGAATGTTTTTGTTTGCTCATGTTTTACAATGAATTTCATGGGGAGCAAGGTAAAGATAAAAGGATTTGCAAAACCTTGAGCCCAGATAATTCTTTTTATTATTTTATTATTTTTTAGATAATTCTTATAAAAATATCTTAGAAGAACTGTGTCCCACAGAAGACAATATTAGAAACACTTTCTCAACACCTCCCAGTGGTGATATCTTCTCAGTTTTGATGAGAAAATAATGGGAAAGCCTGATGGATTGATCAGGCAGTGATGCAAGTATGCCACTGTGCTTGATAGTAGGAAATTAAGTGCAGAAAATAAATGAAAATCATATTGCTCTGCCCATTGTCAGTGCCCTGGAAGTTGGATGATAGTGGGTGCATTTGTTTCTATTTTCTTAATAGACAACAGCTAACTTTCATGATAAGAACAAATAATTGAACTGCTTAGGCTTTGTCCTTGCTGTGATGGGTATTATTCTATTAATTACAAATTTAAGATTAAATTTAATGAACTGATTTAACTTGCTGCTGTGTTTGTGCCTAATTAGTTTCAATAAACAGCAAAGGGGATTTCAAATTATCGAGTTAGGGCCTACCTGATCGTAAGTAAACAGCATGAGTTGATGATTACAGACAGACTTACATTTTAGTTTCAATGTTCAGCACTTGCTTTACTCTAGGAAGGTCACTCAATCTTTCAGAATTTAAAATTTTATGCATAAAAATGTATAATTCCATAGGTTATTTTAGGAATTTAGTAAAATACTGTGTTTAAATGCATGCTACATGACTTTTAATTTCCTTTTTAAAATGAGATGGGAAAAGACAAACCATGATGGGAGACAGGGGAAAGGAAGGGAGGGAAAAAGAAAAAGACATATTTATACGCAAGGTAGTTAAGATAGTTACACAGCTAGTTTCTCTTAGTTCATTGAAAAGAAAAGTTTGTGTTAATGCTGTTTGCACAAGTTATGTGTGTTTCTTATACTCTGAATAACTACTATGAAGACAATATAACATATGTTAATCATTGTTCCTCTCCTACTAACCTGTTTTGAAATTCTTTTTTATTGTAATCATTATTTTTTCTTTTAAAAATAAAATAAAATGGGATGGGATGGTGAAAGAGTATAATTTGTTGTACAGAGAAACAGCTTTTCTTCTATTAGTATTTCAAATCTCATAACTGCTACTAAATCAAGGAATAGTTGCTCATTCAAAGAGGTAGATGGATGGCTTCAAGTAGGATAAAAGTCTAACACTAATTCTGTGTTCTACAAAACCTTGAGCAAGACAATAATCATACCTCAGTTTGCTCATCTGTTAATATGTGAAGATAGTGCCAAGGGGTTAAATGACATCAAATATTGGAAAAAAGATGTATACTGCTACAAATAGCCAATAAATACGGATTCTGCACTGAAATGTTTTTCAAAAATAGATATTTTGGAGCTGACAGGCCTGGCACCACTGGAACCTCTCACCTCCAGCCAGCACTCCTACACATGGGATCTGTAGCCCATCAGAACCTCCCTTCAGCCAAGGGTCAGGCCTACAGGGGAACCCTGAAGCAGAACTCCTGACAGAGAGGCTAGGAGAGAGATCCAGCCAGCTAATCCAGGAGCAGATCAGCTTGCCAGTGGGCCACAGTGGGTTCATCTCCATGAGCTTCATCAGTAAGAAGCCGGACACAGCAGCCAGACCCAAGCCAGGCCCAGCTGGACGAGTTTGAACTTGGTAGATCTAGAGCTGGTACCAGAGCTGGTAAGCTTGTAAGCTGAGACACACTGCTAGACCCAGATCTATGAGAGCATCTGAGAGAGAGAGAGAGAGAGAGAGAGAGAGAGAGAGAGAGAGAGAGAGCACAATGGGTAACTGAGGTGAAAATTTGCCTGGAAGACTCCAGGTACATCAAGGGGAGGTGATCAGACAGAACTTAGGGAACTAATTTAAATACAAATTCCCAATTTAATATCTGTTTAGCTCTATGGTCATAATGCTTGTCCTTATGGTCTAAAATAAAAATCAATAAGTTATAAAAGTTTGTCAATTTTTAAATCTCACTACCCATTATTAGTGTTCCTAATTGTAGTTCTGTAAATACAGAACTGTAACTGCCTTAAACACATCCCTTGGTTAATAATATTGATAGATACTAAGGTAATTACTTCACCAAAGCTCTTCACCAAAGGTCAGAGGACAGTGCTATACAAAAAATGACAAAGAGAAGGAGAAAAATGCATTCTAGGCCCTGATCCCACCCAGAACAAATGCAGAGACAATAGCATAGAAGAAATTGGAAGTCACACTTCTGAAAGCTCTGAAATAATAGTGTCTGAAGTAAAGCAACAACTGCAGACAGGTATAGAGGAAATCACATTGGAAATAATCTCTGAAGTAAAGAAAGAAATGATTACTATGACGAAAGAATTACTAAGTGCTTCTAAAGAAGACACTGATTAAAAAAAAGAGAATAGAAAAATAAGAGAATCCTTACATGAGAAATATAGGAGAGAAATAGAATGTAGAAAGCAGATTCAAAGAAATATACATGAATATTTACAGCTCAATATACAGCTGAAACATACAGCTCAATCAAAAGCTGGCAAAACTGTTTGAATGAAAGTGAAGATAGACTTTCAGATGTTGAAGACACCATTGCAGCTAGTGAAAAGGTAAGAAAAGATTTCTTAAAAACAAATAGGATGCAGGAAAATATAATTCAACATCTGCAAGATGATGCAAAGATGAACAACATAAGACTAAGAGCATCAATGAGAAAGGAGTCAATACAAACAACATAAAAAGAATATGGGCAGAAGTAATAGCAGAAAACTTCTCAAATACGGGGAAACAATCTGACATTGGGGTAACCAAGCATATAGAACTCCAAATAACATCAATGCAGTTAAAACCACACCCAGACATATAATAATCAAGATCACAGAAATTTAGCACAGGAACAGTATACTAAAAGCTTCTAGAGAAAAGAAACAGACTACATTTAAAGGAAAACCCATCAGAATAGTGGCAGATTTCTCTTTAGAAACCATCAGGTCAAGATGAAGTACTTTGTACTTCAAGACTTGCAAGAAAACAAATTCTAATCCCGAATGCTATACCCATTCAAACTCTCTTTCAAGTTTAATGAAGAAGTGAAATACTTTGATGACAAAGAGCAACTAACAAATTTCATTTTGAGAAGGCCAACCCTACACAGACAACTAAAAGATACTATAGAGAGGGACAAAGATGATCAGAACTCCACAAATGATAATTCTAAGAACCCACCAAATAGGGAAAACATTTAAACACAGGAGAAAAATAGGTAAACAAAGCAGGAAAATAACATGTCAAACATTAGTCAATACATCTCAGTTATAACTAACAATGTAAATAGACTCAATTCACCAACTAAAGGAAATAGACTGGCAGAGTGAATTGGGAAGCAAAATCCAACAATATTCTATATACAAGAAACATACTTAACTCATAAGGAATTTCATAGGCTGAAAGGCAAAGTATGGAAAACAGTACTACATAGAAAAAAGCAGGGGTAGCAATCCTGTTCACAGACAATCTGAACTTCAAACCATGAATGATCAAATGAAATAAAGAAGGCCACTACATACTGGTTAAGGGAAAAAGGGGAAGAGGTAACACTCATAAATATGTATGCACCAAACATGGGAGCACCCAACTACGTAAGACAAATCTTAATGAACATGAAAAATCCAATATCCAATAACACAATCTTAACAGGAGACTTTAACACCCCCTTATCCATAAAGGATAGGTGAAGCAGACAAAAACTTAGCAAAGAGGTAGCAGAACTGAACCAGACCTTTGAACAAATGGACTTAGGAGACATATACGTAGTGTTCCACCCAACCACATCTGAATACACATTCTTTTCAGCTGCTCATTCAACATTTTCTAAAATAGACATAGTAGTCCATAGGTCATGCTTAAGTAATGCAAGAAAACAGAAATCATCCTGTGCCTATTATCAGACCACAGTGCAATGAAACTGGAAATAAATGAGAAAAGAAACTTCAGAAACCCCATAAATATGTGGAAATTAAATAACACCCTCCTCAGCAAACAATGGATTACAGATGAAATAAAACAAGAAATTAAACATTATCTGGAATTCAATGAAAATTCAAGCACAACTTATCGAAATTTATGGGATGCATGAAAGGAGTTCTCAGTGGGAAAGGGAAAGAATTTTTTTTAATTGGAAGGATAAAGTGGGATGAATATACATGAAAAATGGTTTGGATCATTGTATTGTCGATTTCTGATGGTCTTTTGAAAGCTATAGTTTATGTTTAAATTATTTCTTACTCTGAAACTTCTTTCTTATTGTTTTTTATTTAAATGATTCTTACACATTTATATCTGGTAATGTGAACGACTAATTTGATGACAGCATCATGTAATACAGAAGCCAATGTTGAATTCCTATTATTTTGTCTAGTGAAATCTTGTATCATTTCTTTTTTTTATTTTTCTGTATTTAGGACAGGGTCTACAGGGTCTCACTACATAAATCAGACTTGTAGTGATTTTCCTGTTTTCAGCCTCATGAACTACTGTGATTACACATGCACGCCACCATGCCCGGTCTCAATCGCCATTGCAGCACCCTGGGGGGTGGGCCAGCATGGCACGCTGGGGATCGAACCCCGGCTGTTGTGTCTTGTATCATTTCTAATGCTGTTTTTCTTCATATCTCTATTTTGTAGCCTTCAAAAAAACCCCAAAATAAATATTTTGGAATTTAGATATTTTCTCTGCATAACTGTTTCTTATATGCTATCCAACATACATTCTTTTCTTGGTAAAAATAAAGCTTTCTAAACACTATGAAGAATCTATAGATTCAAAAACAGAACACTAACCACATATATCCATGTTCTTATATTAAAATAACAGAAACATATTTCTAAAATTGAAGGGTTCCCATGCCTCAAATTTTTCAGAGATAGAGAGCTTCTTGATAAATGAAATAGAGCTGAATCTAGTCATACAGAAAGAGACTGTGGCAGAAGTGGAAATTAAATAACATTAATAGAAGGTTCAAATTTGGAAAATGTGCATTAGTGCTTTACTGTTCCCAACACATATTCTCTGTGATGTAGCACCTAGTGAGCTAGGTAATTTAGCATTTTTTCACCAGCTAAATGCCATAGGACCCATTCTTAAACAGATTAAAAATCCTGTGGAGAAGATGTGTTGCCAATGGTGGTGCCAGAGTTACATCTACAAAGTTTTTACTTGCTCATTATGTAATAGTCAGCTCTCTTCCTACTTGTACTACTTCCAAGCAGCAGAAATAAACATCTTCTGCTTAGATTAATCAACAACAACCTTCACTTTTAAATATGAATTCAAAAAGGTCATCATGCACATGAAGGCTGAGGCAAACAAACACAAAATCGGACACAAATAAACAAACAAGTTGGAACTGTTAGGAAAAACTGGGAAAAGAAACAAAAGTACAAGCACAACAGGAAAGGTTTACTTCAAAACACACCTGGGAGAGACCACTGTGGTGCTCTGACCAGAGTAGTAACTGTCATAAAGACTATGAAATCTTTTATAGGGTAATTTCAGTAAAAGGAAGTTGTGGCTACCTACCAAAGAAGAGGCTTGAGTAATGGATGTCCAAAGACAAGGCTTGGGAAACTGTGAGGTATAGTGGTTGTTATCAGGAGCAGGGTTGAGTAATGGTATGAGTCACTGGCTGCAGCCTTGCTGGGGTGCAGGTGGGGTTTAGTTTGGTTGACTCTTGTCCCATGGTGTTCAAAATTTTCCCTGTTCAGGAGGGTTGAGGGACTCACCAAAGTTGTAGGATCTCGTAGCAAAGTTCCATTAATATCCTGCATCAATTATGGAGGAGGAGAATCAAAATATGGGCTGTCATCTTAGTCCAGTTATCTTGTTCTCAGTTGTTGAACATTCAGAAGTTCAGCAATCTTATCTATATATAATCTTATCTATCTATCTATCTATCTATCATCTATCTATCTATCTATCTATATTGAAATATATCACCATGCAAATCTTATTTGCTTACAAAACATGGTTGTCTTCTGTAGAATGTTAACAGATAACAATTATAAAGTTATATTGAAGAATCTGAGATCAATGGCAATACAACATTTTAACATTACAATCATGATGACTTTATTAAATGTCACAGAGATACTTTCCCCTAAATTTGTACATTGCCTAGGCTACACAGTGTTTAAACATCTCTAAGTGTTGTAACATACACATGACATACATAAAACAATGCCAGCTGTCTTGTGCTGGATTGACATATACATCTTATCACAAGCATCTAAGAACAAGTGAGGAAAGACACCAGTATGGAGAGATGTTCTTCAATTTTGCATTTTTCAAGAAACCAATACATTTAATACAGCATGAATTCAGCAGTAATAAGTGTCACAAATCAGGTCAGAATTACCCAGGGAGGCAGCTTTGCCCTGCTTTTTGTCATGGACTATTCTAGGTGTCCCTGCTAGTTATACAGAAAAGTTGGTGCTTAGACTCAATCTCAGAAATGAGAGTTAATGACTTTTCTGAAGGTACTTTTCTCCCTTTAGCCTGGAGAGGATGGTTGTGACATGGGGGCGGAGTGATTGATGATCTGAGACCCTACTCCCAGTTGTCTTTGAGAAACAGGAAACTTTTAGAAGCAAAATCCTGAGTTCCAGAAAAACAACAAGCAAATATACATTTTTTAAATATAAGCTGCATCCTCTACAAACTTTTCCTTGACATACTTGAGCTTTCCAGTTCTGTAGTTATCAAAAAAACTTATCATACAAAATCCTCTGAGGTCAAAATTTATCTTTATTCTTAAAACTTCCTCAATTTTCTATCATATCCTACTTACTATTACTTTTTCAAAACAAACTTAGCTATTGCTGCTCAGATTTTAAAATGACTCATTTTTTGTTGCTGGGAAATTTTGCTGGTTGACAACTCTTTAAGCCAACCTTGGGTTCCTATCGCTACTAAAGCAGCAGAAGAACATATTAACCCTATCACTGTAGCTTAGGAATTTACAAAGCACAATAAATAATCTAAACATGTCAATTAAATAAAAATATCCATTCAAACTACAACCTAAAAATGAATTTATCAATTTCTCTTTTCCTAAGCCTATAATATTTGTTTCCCAGTTTTTGCTGGTCTCCATAACTGAGTTTTCAATTGTTAGAAATGAATTTGTTTGTTTAGACTCATATAGGATCTCAGAGGCAGTAAAAGTGATGCTTTAATAAGTTTGGTTAGCCCCAAAACTCATATAAACAATTTTTCAAAGAAATCTCAAAAACAGCTAAAAAAGAATTGTTAAACTCAAACAAAGAAGCTCAGGTGTTACAACTGTTTACTAAGAGATTGAACAGATAGATGGACAAACACACAAAAGACAGTTGCTTTTAAATTAGTGTGTACTTTTAGATCATCAATAATGAACGTTCTTGAGGCCCTGTAAAAATTCTGATCAGGGAAGTGCAATTTCACTGAGCCACCTCCTGGGGCCGGGGAGATGGCTCAGTTGAATAAGTGCTTGCCTGGCAAGCCCAAGGACCTGAGATCAATCCCTGGTTCTGAAAAAATAAAATTCTGATCATGGTTCCCTTTTCTGCCTGACAAATCTGCTCCAGTTTGGCATAATTTACTAACTTGACTTTTGCTGCCTTTAGCCTTTCCTTAATGCAGTAAAGAAATTATAAATGGGGTCTTTCCCAAGGGAGAATTTGGTAATTTCAGTGTGACTTGAAGGGCAGGCAGATGGGATTAAATATGAAGACTCTGTCCTCACCTGGATTACTTTTGTATATAAGTCTCTTGCTCTCACCCTCTGCCAAAATTGTTCTGCCCAGCCAGAGATAAAATCCTATAAGGCAGTTTTAATTTACAATACCATACACCAATTGCATCTGATTAGCAAAAAGAGAGAGGAGGAGTTAAGAAAGCCTGGACATAATGGCCCTCTTTCTCTTGTCATTTCCCTGTAGGAATTAACAAGACAGATAAATTTGGAAATCAAATGTGCCAAGTTTAGCCAACCAAGTAACATATGAGATGTTTAGGTTAAATATATACTCTTAAATGAGAAGCAAAATATATTTTTAGAAGGCAACACAAAAGGGTATTGGTCTTCCTTCTCCAATTTCTTTGGAAGCCCTGGCCCTTGGGATTTCCCTTCCCCCACTAGGTCTCAGGTCTTCTACATGGCCTGGCCCCATCAGAGAAGGATTTTATGTGAGTTTGAACAGAAACCCTAAATTCTGGTTTCTGCCAGAATTTGAGAAGTTTTTGATCTCATAGCAACTATAAGAGAATGCTTGGGAGCCAGTAGTCTTGTTTTGAGAAATACCCAAAGCAGAACCTGGAGATTCTCTATGTGGCCGAGACACATCAGAGACATTTTGTGGAGAAATTGGGCAGTTTCTGTGGAAGTTCCTTGTAGGATCCTGCCCCATAGGGCACTCTCCTCACTGGGGCATCTAGAATAATGGACCTATACTTCCAAGTCATATCCAGGAAGAAACAGTCTAATCTTACCAGTCCTGGGATGGATAATTAAGTGTTCAGTGGAGAATTAGCAGGAAATATCAAATGACTTCCTGGAACTCATATGGAAGAGGATCTGGGGGTAGGAATCAGAAAAGGAACAGGTGGAGAATATCAGAGTAGCCTCCTTATCCTTCTTTCTTCCATGGACCACCAAAATGTTAGGAGAAAAGGAAGGAAAAGACACAAAGATACAAGCTCAACAGGACAAACCCGGGAGAGACCACCCTGGTACTTCAACTAGGGTGATAACTCTCATTGGCTATGAGGCCTGTCGGAGGGCAATTTCATTGAAAAGAAATTGTGATTAATTTCCACAATTTAACTAATAATTGTTCAGGGATGAGGCTTAGGGAAACAGGGGATAATGGTTGTTATCAATATCAGGGCTGAGTAATGATGTGAGTTACTGGGTGCTGCTACATTGGGGTGAGGGTTAAGGTTAAAGTGGTCTCTTAGCACCATAGAATGAGGCAGTTATACTCCATCAAACAGAAAAAACCTGATGAAAAAAAAGAATAACAATATTTTTAGGTAGTGTTCACAGACATGGGAAGATAATAGATCTATTAAGACAACTAGATACTATCATGTTTTCTTTGAAAATAACAAAAAAACAGAAGAGTTTGGAAAAATTCCAAGTGATTGCAAAAATAAATCAATAGAAGGGTTGGAAGATAAAATGTAGGTGCCCTGCTATAACGAAGAGAAAAAAAGATAAAAAGAAAGTATTCATATTATAAATCTATATCACCAAATATCACAGCCATTAGCCACATGCGCGACAATGGGCTCTTGAAATGTGACGTTAGAAGTAAGATATACTATAATTCTTAATTATTTTGAAGACTTAGTGTAAATCAATGTGGAAATCTTGGTAATGTTTTTATATTAATTAAATGTTAGAAGCTATATGGCTTAAATTATGAATATATTCTGTTGAATAAAATAGAAGATTACATTATTTTATTTCTCTAACTTTACATTTTAAGACAGTCACTATAAATCTTAAAGCTAACTAGGTACCTCACACTTGTGGCTTATATTTCTATTGGATATTGCTGCTATGGAGTTCAGTCCAAAAGGTTCAATTTCTGTTTAATCGAATTACCTGAAAGAAAGTTTTATAAAGAAGGAAATATTGAAGCAAAAATAGCTAAAAAGTTGCTTGAGATGAAGAAAGTCATTCCTCTTGGAGGTGAAAAGTCTGACTGAGAAATGGAGGTTACTAAAATTGTAGAAATGTTTTAAAAAGAGGCAGTTAGTACTAAGGAGTTGCAGAAGAAAGAACTTATCTGTGCTTGAGACTTTATAGATAGAAGATAACGAATCTATGTCCTCAAAATAATAGGGAAAATAACTCTGAATCTAAAATTCCTTTCCAACATATTTAACTGTCAGTTAAATAGGAGAATACTAAAGACATTTTCAGATGTGGCAATCTCAGAAAATTTACATTATTATGTTTTGATGGGCAAATGGGCTTGGGGCTATAGGTAAGCTGTGACTTCTAATTTTGGTGTTATTTGTTTATTTGGTACAGAGTCTCACTACATAACTTGGACTCATAGTGATCCTTCTGTCTCAGCCTCTTCGCCATTATGATTATAGATGGGATTTGTATCCTGTTTTAAGCCTCCCAAGAGCTGCGATTACAGGTGTGCCCCATACTTCCAGTCTCAATTGCCATCTCAGCGTGCCCTGGGGGTGGGATTGAACCCTGGCCACTACGCTCTGCCTAAGCAGGTGCTTCCCTCTGCTGAGCTATCAGGCTGGCCCAGCATGCCCAGTTTTGGTGGCTGGCATGGCAGGGCTGGCATAGCAGAGCTGGCATGGCATGTGGTACTGGGGATTGAATCCAGGTCCTTGTGCTTACCAGTCAGGCACTTAGACTGCTGTGCTATCTTCCCAGTCCCCACCAATTTTGTTTTTATTTAACAATAATAGTCATAATAATAGCTTCGTAATGGCCTCCAGAGTCAGTGAAATAGCAGCACAATTTGTCATAGCTAAATCCTGAAAACAACCCAGATGCCCATCAACTGAAGAATGGATAAAGAAGATGTGGTATTTTTTTACACAATGGAGTATTATTCAGCTATAAAACAGGATAAATTTGAGTCTCTTTTCTGTAAATGGATGCAACTAGTGAATATGCTCTTAAGTGAAGTAAATCAGACCCACATGCACAAACATCATATTGTCTCCTTAGTTTGAGAACCTGAAAGAGAAAAATGGAATATGAAGGATGCAATAGATACTGGGAAAAGGGAATGAACTCATTGAAAAGGAAAGAGTTACTGAGTTGTGGAGAAGAATAGGAGAGGGAGTGGTGGAATGAGATTTATCTATGTAAGTAAGCAGGATGGTTTGGACAACGGTACTGTACATTTTTGCTGGTCTGTGGGAAAGAGCAGTTAATGCTTTAATTTGTTTTTTCTCCTTTTTCCAATTGTTTATACTTTTTCTCTTCTTAATCTCTTTCTTCTTTCTATTTTATATGCCTATATCTGGTAATATGAATAACTGGTTGGAAGGCAACACCAACCAGTATCCAATTTCTGAATACCCAGAAATTCATATTACTTTGGCAGAAGTGGGGATTGAACTCAGACCTTTGTGCTTGCCAGGGAGGCGCTTATTCTACTAAGCCATCTCCCGGGCTCTCATATTACTTTGTTAAGTGAAATTCTGTATCACTTGTGATTTTTTTTCTGTTTTAATTCTAATTTGTACTCTCTTGGGGTTGGGGAGATAGCTCAGTAGAATAAGCACTTGCCTGGCAAGTGCAAGGTCCTGAGTTCA
>NDGN011476468.1:0-10192 GCA_002564285.1 Tympanoctomys barrerae
TTGCCAAGCTTGTTCCAAGTAGGTGCTTTAGACCACTGAGCCATCTCTCCAGCCCTCTTTTTTCTTTTTTTCTTTTTTTGGCCACCTAAACATCCTGGGTGGTAATACACACCTGTAATCCCAGCACACTGGGAGGCTGAGTCAGGAGGGTTGCAAGTTTGAGCCCAGCCCGGGCTGGGCCCCGTGTGCTGTGCAGGCTGTGGCAGGGCAGGTGCTGCCCGGGTGAGTGGCCCCCACTCTGGGGAACTGTCTGCATCACATCCCCAGTTCAAAGCCTGCTCTCTGTGCGCCCCTTCCCCTCGTGTCGCAGTCACCTGTCCCGTCCACCCCACTTCAGGAGGTCCCTGTTTAGCATCCTGAGCACCCGCTGCCTCCTGCCAGCAGTCCTTGGCACTGGCCGCGCGGGCGCTGAGAATGGCGTGGCCACCGGCACTGAGCTTTGAGCCTCCGTTGCATAGAAGCGGCACGGGGTGAAGCTGGCCTGGGGCCACCTCCTGGACTCCGGCTAAGCATGAATGGGGCAGGCCTGGCCCTAGGTTGGACCTGGGCACCCCTGTTTTGTGGGCGTGGAGCCCGAAAAGCATCTTCTCGGCAGCGTTCCTTCCCGCAGTCAGGTCTTCAGATGTGTTCTTATGCCCGGGCCGAGGGCGGGTTAGAGATGACCCATAAGAATTCCTTTCTGAATTACCGTGGAAATGAGCCTAGGCTTTGTTCACATGCTTCTGTTTTATACATGTGAACTTGTGGACCCATCTGAATGAAACCTTTATTTTTATTTTTTTAATTTTTTGGTGGAACCGAGGATTGAACTCAGGCCCTTGAGCTTGTGAGGCAAGCACTTATTCTACTGCGCTATCTCCCTGGCCCCTACAGTATTTTTTTTTTTTTTTTTTTTTTGCAAGAACTGGGGATTGAACTCAGACCTTTGTGCTTGCCAGAGAAACGCTTATTCAACTGAGCCATCTCCCCGGCCCCCCGAGGGCGGGTTAGAGATGACACACCGTGTCTTTTGGTCTTTATAATGACTCATGAAAGAATCCTGCCCCCAGCTAGAGAAAGGCCTTCGTGCTTTGTTCTCCTACGTGGGAGGCCCTGGGGCATGCTCCGTGGGCGGAAAAGTGGGTCTCCTGGGGACCCTGTTTGCTGCCGGCACCTGTACTCGGGGCCAGCTTTCCCGAGCCCAATGCCTTCACCTGTGGCATGTGGCTCCAGGTAGACCTCGCAGTCATGGGCCAGGTGGAAGATGCCTTGGAGGCTGAGAACTAGAGCAGCGCCTTGGAGCCGGGAAGGAGCCCCAGGACACTTCCTAAGCGCCGCTGCCCGGAGCAGCCTGGCGCATCTCCTGGGCACGCAGTTCTCCCTGAAAGCAAATTTCACATCTCATTTCCTGGTTCATTGGGCAAGACTCTTCCTGCTCTGCAAATTGTTTTTTTTTATTTTTTATTTTTTGCTGTTGCTTTTCCTTTGCACTGGAAAGAAAATCAGCGGTGTGGCCGCCCTCGCCTGGCTGCAGCCTGTGCCATGGGGGCCACATGAAGACGGCCAGCCAGACCCTGTCCCCTGGCCCTCGCCTGGCCTTTGGGACAAGCCTGTGTCCTCCCAGGGTTCCGTGACCAGGACTCTGTTTGGGACTGATTAAAACATAACTGTCATAGCTCTGGGGGAGACAGACTGCAGATCCTGATTATAATTCCAAAGGAACTAAAGGAAGAGTAATTTTTTGTTCTGGTTAAAGCAGGCTCATAAAACGTATGCGATCGGCTGCTGGGCATGGACATAATTAATCTCTGTCCTAGACACTTGCCCGCAGGACTTGGGCTTTGCAAATGAGCAGATTCCTAAAAATAAGGACGGGAGCTATCTTTACAGTCTTGTGAAACTGCAGATGAAGATGGGTGTTCGAGAAGTGGGGGACGGGTGGGGGACTTGCGGTGCCTAGGAATCTGCTGCTCCTTCCCAGAGGAGCAGGGAAACTGGGCCTGGTGACTTCGTGTCCCATGGAGCATCCCGTGCACTGCTTTGTGTGCTGTTCTTGTGTCGGGGCTTGGACCACGCCAGGGATCCAGCTGTGATCTTTCTGAGGTGGAAGGTTTGGTTTCTCTGGAGCAGAAACAGCCCTCCTCCTGCATTTCCTCAGAGGCCGGCGGGCTCTGGGCGAGGAGACCTCGAGCAGCAGGTGTCTGCCAGCCAGGAGGCCTTTCAGTTCCACCACTGTTTGTCTCTGCCCCTCTGGGATTCGGTTCCTGTCTTGGCCGTGGGGGGCAGGAAGGCTGTGCCTTTGAGAAAAACAAAGACCCCACTCACGCAGCACTGACAGTCCAGCTGGGAAGAAGGCATGACGGGACATGACAGGGGACAGGTGAATGTGTGCCCAGGAGGCCCCGAGTACTTTGCAGAAAACTGAACAGGAGGTAGCGGCCCTTTCCTGGTTCAGGCAGGGCCGTGACATCTGAGCAGAAGCCTCGGTGTCACACTTGAGAGAAGAGAGTGGCCGCAAGACCAAGAGCAGGTACAAAGGTCCTGGGGTCTGGGCATGCCTGATGTGTGTGTCAAGGGCCAGCGAGAAGGACAGTATGGCTGCAGCCCAGCAAGTGGGAGGAGTGTGGCAGGAGTCAGGGCTGTGAAGGTGGCGGGTACACAGCGGTCAGTGTCCTTCTTTCCCCTCGCCAGCTCTGTTTGCCTCCTGGTGTGGAGGGACCAGTTCTTTTAAGAGACCTAAGGCCCTAAGAGTAAAGCCAGGGCAGCCCCATCTTTCCCTCACGATGGCATGGGTCGCAGAGGCATTGTCCTGGAGCAGCCATAGCCGACGGTTCTTTCTCTCTCCTTCCTTGAGAGCTTCCAGCTTTGCACTTCACGGAAGGGCTTGCAAGGCTCTGCAGCAAGAAACCTAACAACTAAGCTGGGAAGCTCTGGAGCAAACTTGGGGGCGATTCTTGGTGACTTTGGATGATATCTTTTGGTGACATCTTAGGATATTGTACACACAAGCAGCAGAATAACAAAGTTGGAGACAAGGGCTGGCCAGATAGCTCAGGAGACTAAAGCACCTGCTCAGGCAGAGCACGGCTGCTGAGGTTTGATCCCTGGTGTGCCGTGCCAGCCCTGCCCCCAGGGTGCACTGAGGTGGCAATTGTGACTGGGCGTGGTGGCACGCACCTGTAATCCCAGCGCTTGGGAGGCTGAAAACAGGAGGATTGCTTCGAGTCTGATCTATGTAGTAAGACCCTGTAGACCCTGTGCTAAATATATATTTTTTAAAAAGTAGGAGACATGGAATGAGTCAAATTAGAAAATGTTTACTTCGGTGTCCGCTTTCTCACTGCAGAGCTACAATACCAGACACTCACGATTGAAAGCAGGAAGGATCCAGCTTGGCTCACGGTGTCAGGGGGCTCAGTCCACAGTCAGCTGACTCCAAAGCAGAGACAGCGTGGCCCAAGGGCCCAGCGGACCTGGGCTGCTCAGGGCATGGGGGCCAGGAAGCAGGGCAGGGAAGCGGCGCCAGAGAGGAGCCTGTTAGCACCATGGACAGCACCCAAGGTCCCTCCCCCTTGCCCCACCGAGACACACCTAGAAGCCACTTCCTTAATCTAGGAGTTTCTCAATCCAGTGGGCTAATGGCCCCAGTTTCCAAAAATGCTAACTGAGTGTGAGACATCTGTGCCAGTCCCGGGTCCAAGGGGATATTTAGACCCCAGTGTTCAGCGCCGTGAGGGACGAGCGGGTCCAGCTCTCCTTTCCATGTCCTTTCCGTGTCCATGTCCAGTTGTCCCAGCGCCGTTTGTTGAAAGGGTATTTGGTCTCTGTCGGGTGGTCTCGGCCCCTTATTGACCCGGACTAGCTGTAGTGTGAGGTTTACTTCCGGACTCCCGGTTTTATCTGTTGGCCTTGATGTCCGTTGCACCCAGTTTGGGTGACGAGAGCGTTGTCGTGGGGCTGAGATCAGGGAGCAGAGCCCTCCAGCCCTCTCGGCTCTTGCAAGGTGGTTTCGGTTCTTCTAGGCCTCTCGGGTTTCCAGCTGCGTTTTAGGACCTGCTTGTCAATTTGGATGCTGAAGCCACCAGGGCAGCGATCGGTTTGTAAGCACGACACTTAATATTGTCTTTTCCGACTTCCAAAGTAATATGCGCTGCCAAGAACCCCGGGCGCAGGGACACCGTGGGCTGCTGCACGGGCTGTTTGCGTTGGCCCCTTTGGACATCTTCTCGGGGTGTTTCATTTTTCCATTCCACAATTTCGAGCTGTTGCCGCATTAGTAGATGCCCAGGGCCACGCTCAGATTGGTACCTCGGGATAAAGTGCAATTGGAATTGCTGGGTTGCACAGGCTTAGGGCTTTATTATTATTATTATTATTATTATTATTATTATTATTATTAAATGAACCCTGGTCCAGAGAGGGTAAGTGGGTGGCTCCAGGTGACACAGAGAAAACTGTGGAGGGCCTGGGTCTCCGGCCCACCCCTCGCCACCTGCACCATGCTGTCTTTCCTGTCTGGGCAGCGTTACTTGTGTAGGGGGCTGGTGCAGGGCCTCAGTGGTGGCTGAGGGCTGTGTTCGCTTTTTATTCTGGGTAACAAATCACCGGTTCAGCGATGATTATTAATAGCAGGCCTGGGGATGGAACTCAGGACCTCATGCAGGCTGAGCATGCGCTTCGCCACCGAGCCACACCCCAGACCCAGCTAGCAGCTTCAGGCATGCCAAGGGCTGCCCACAGTCCTTCAGGTCGGGAGTCCTGTGCAGCTGGCTGAGTTCCATTCCCTTCTAGAATCTCCAGGGAGAGTCCACTCCCAGCTGCTGGAGGTAGCCACACGCTTCCCAAGGGGTCTGTTGTGGAATCTCCATGCACCGGGCCCTCTCATAGCTCCCTGATGCCCAGCTCTGTCCTCTGGAGCCAGTGTTAGGGCTTGTGGGATGAGGGTGGCCCCCACCCCCAGTTCTGCCCTCCTTCTCCTCCCCTTCCTGTTCATTTTTTTTAAATTTTTGAAACACGGCCTCACTGTGTAGCCCAGGTTGGTCTCAAACTCAAAGAGATCTCCCTGCCTCCGCCTCCCAAGTGCTGAAATTAGTGTGTGCCCCTACTCCTGACTCTGTCGCTCCCTCTTGAAGTCACCCGTGTCCCAGTCTCACCGTTCTCACAGTTCCAGGGTTTAGCTGGCCATGTACCCAGCAGGCTAGGCCTTTTAGGGGACACTTTGAAATTCTGCCTATAAAACTAGTGTAAAGCTGTTAGCCCAAAATCATAAAAGACAAGCGGAGCATTAGCAGCCGTCATTCACCCCGTATTTGTGGCGTCTGCAGCTCACTCAGGGCTCCTGAGTGCTGGCGGGGAGACAGAGGCAGGCTGTTGTCAGCCTCGGCTGCTGAAGGTGGGCACATGGCTGGGGATCAGGGAGCTGAGGAAGAGGTGCGGGGGTGGGCCTGGACACAGATCAAGGAGGGCCTGGTGCGCAGGTTCCAAGCACCAGGATGGGGTCAGGGGCCGCCGAGTTATGCACAGGGTGATCAAAAACAGGGTGAATGTTAAAAATTAATACAACCTTATCTAGAAAACTCATTGCTGAAAACAGTGCAGTCAGTGTTTTTGAAAGGAAGTGGTACATTGTGGGTACTTTAAGGAGGATTAGTGGCATTGTGCCTTTTATTGTAATAAATTTTCAAGTTTAGACATTCATTGCCTCAAAGGCCAGCCAGATAGTTCAGCGGATTAAAGCACATGCTTAGGCAGACGCAGGGGCTTGGGGTTCAATCCCAGCCTTCCAAGCCTGCCCCACCCCTGGGGCACACTGAGAGGTGATTGAGACTGGGTGTGGTGGTGCACGCCTGTAATCCCAGCACTTGGGGGGCTGAAAAACAGGAGGATCCCTGCAAGGCTGATCTGTGTAGTAAGGTCCTGTAGACCCTGTAGTAAATACATTAAAAAAAAAAAATTAAACATTCACTGCCTGTTTTGAACAACCTCTCATATCTGTTCACTTCTCTTTGTTTTTCGTTTATGTATTTGGCATAGTGTCTCATTATGCAGCTCAGAGGCCTAGTGGTGCTCCTGTTTTCAGCCTCCCCGCCCCCATGCTGGGATGACAGGCGTGCGCCACCACTCCTGGACTCAGTCGTTGGCTCAGTGTGCCCAGGGGACGGGCCCGGCTTGACATGTGGGGCTGGGAGTGGAACTCTGGGCCATACGCTTGCCAGCACAGGCGCTGTGGTCTGCTCAGCTGTCTTGCCGGCCCTGTTCACTTACTCTTAGCTCTTAAGTTAGTTGCTTGCTTTCTTTCTTTCTTTCTTTCTTTCTTTCTTTCTTTCTTTCTCTGACTTTTTGAGACAGGATCTCACTGTGCTCACTTTGTAGCTCAGGCTGGTCTCAAACTCTCAACAATCCTCTTGCTGCAGCCTCCCAAGTGCTGGGATTACAGGAGTGTGCCACCACACCTGGCTGGCTCTTAAATTTAAAATACATACTTTTCAAACATCCAAACAGAAAAAAGCAGATCAGTAAAATCTCACTAAGTGGCCAGAACAGGTCTCTGAGGGGGGCACGGACGCGGGGGCCTCAGTTCTGTGGCCAGGGGTATCTGTTTGGAGGGCCCTGGCACTGGGTCAGCCTAGGGCAGCCATCGGGGTGACCTTCCAGGTCTGGGTCAGGGGATGAGGTGTCCAAAGCCCTGGCACAAAGAAGGGTAGGGTGTGTTAGGTACAAACCCGCACAATCAACCAGACCAGGCATTCTGACACGAGTAGAAGATTTATTGGGGGCCCCAAGCAGGCTGGCTGTCCAGTGGACCAGGACAGCATCGAACAGAGCAGAGCACAGGGCTGTTAAGCTGTTAAGGTGTTCAGTGGGGCGGAGGCAGGTTTGTGGGCTGGAACAGCCAAGGGAGAGCTGATCTTGGCAGGCTTCCTGGTCTGCGGGGGACCTTCGATGTTAACCAAGGAGAGCTTCGTGGTTGCTTGCCCAGGTCAGAGTCAGGTGGGCTGTTCTGCAGTTTTGGGTTTGGCTCTGCGAGGGGCCAAAGGGGAGAGAGTCTGGGGACAGGGTGCCTGGGAAGCCAAGAAGGAGAATATTTGGGGCAGGGTGCCTGGGAAACTTCGAATCCTGACCTATCAGGCTATGGATGATGAGATGGGCTGCGAGGCGCGGGTGACCTGTGGACTGTGGCCTGGGTGGAGGCAGAGGGTGCCAGCTGTGGCCCGGGGTGCCCAGCCTCCACAGGCCTTGGCAGGGCAGGAACCCAGGGAGGTCCAGGTTTGGCCAAGAGGAAGAGGAGGTGGGATGGGCCCAGTCTAGGAGAAGGCACAAGTGGGCGAGAGGAAAAGGTCCAGGCATCTTGTGGACTTGCTGGGACAGTAGCCCACACTGGGGTTGCGAGTTTGTCCAGAGGTGCCCGTGGGCCCCTGCGCAGGATGGTGTGGCGGGTTGTCTCACTGTCTGTGTTAGGGCGACAACGGAGGTCACAGCATCATGAACTGGACCTGGAAGAAAAGCAGCCAGGAGGGAGGGGGCAGAGGTCCCCAGTGGGGAGGGCAGAGGCCAAGAAAGGACAGTGCCCCTCAGGCCACTACCAGGGAAGCAGGGCAGCTGCAGGGCCACTCCGCCCATCTGTGCCTTCCGAGCTGGTCACGGATGCAGAGCAGGAGGGGCCGTACCCCGCCTTCTGCTTGAATCCGATTTTACTTCTGCTCTTCCAGAGACTGTGTGTCGGATTTAATATTTCTGAGTTAGTAGGAAAATAGAATACACCTGGCAGAAATCCGCTTGGTGGCCAATTTCGCGGGTCGCAGCTGTTTCCCGGAGTGACGGAGAGCAGTGTGTTCAAGAACTGTGCCCCCTTTCTTAGAAAGGTCGGAAACTGCTGTTTCCAGAGTTAAAAGGGTTTGTTTTGTATGCCTGGGAAAGTCGGGATGGAAACAGCCTGAAGTGGACCAGTAAAGCACCTCGAGGGGCCCCCTGCTGGGGCTTAGGGGGACCCAGCCCTGTGGGATATAGGTCTGAGGGGAGGGAGGGTATGGACTGGGGAGCCCCTCCTTGGCAGCAGCTCCCCCCGCTGCCTGTGCTCCCATTGGGTAGTGTGTGTCCCTGGCCAGGCAGACCTGGTACCCCGCAGGCTGCCCACTTGCTGCCCCACTCCTGCTGGGCCGTGTCCCAGGGCCGTGACCTTGCTGGGCAGCAGTGTCTCTGCTGTTGTCCGTGTGGTGCTGGCCGTGACGTGCGCCCACCTCCCTGCAGGTGCTCCTGGACTGGATCAACGATGTCCTGGTGGAGGAGCGGATCATTGTGAAGCAGCTGGAGGAGGACCTGTACGACGGGCAGGTGCTGCAGAAGCTCCTGGGTGAGTGGTGGGCCCCGGGCACCGTGTTCCTCCACCTGCAGTGGCTTCCTGGCTACCTGTCCTCTCATAGATGATCCAGTGGGGGTCGCAGGGACCCAGGCAGTCACACGCAGTGCCCAGCGCAGTATGAGCAACTCTCTGTTTGTGCTGAGGGGAGAGGGGAGATGGGAGTGTGTTCCCCTGGGCCTCCTTGCTCCTTGAACTTAAACCTGCAGTCCTCCTGCCTCAGTATCCTCCGAGCAGCTGGGAGTACAGAAGTGCCCCACTGCGCCCGGCTGATCTCTTCATCCAGGGTCTAATGAATGCAGTAGAGCACTGGGTGCTAGGGACACAGTGACTTGTGGCATTGACACGGTCCCTGCCACCCTGGAACTCACAGCCAAGGGGAGGTGCCTGGCTCGTTCCCGTTGGTTGGGTGCTGGGCGCAGGCCTGGAGTCACATGCGCCCCCTTATCACAGTGGGCCCTGCAGCCACCTCAGGGTGGGCCAAGCGCTCAGGTGAGCCCAGCTGGCCCCCACAGCCTGTCGTTTGGGACTAGGGCTCAGCTGCCTGAGCCGTGGCTGTGTCTTTCTGTTCCTTTCATCTCCAGACTCGACAACCCCCACTTCTTGTTCCCCTCTCCCCCTCTTTCTGTCCTTCCTGACCAGGCCTCTTGTCTCAGCGAAGGCCAAGCCGCCTGAGTGTGTGGGGGTGGCGTTTTCCCAAGAGCACACCCGGGCCTGACGTGGGTCGGGAGAAGGCCGAGGCTGCCCGTCACGCGGAGCACCTTGAGGTTGGTGCCGGGGAAGGTGCTGCTGGCCCAGCTCTCTACCTGAACGGTGCTTTCTGCCTTCTGTGTCGGCTGCCTCTGGAGGGCAGGGCTTTGGGCCTGGGTGGCCATCCTAGTCCCCCAGGACAGTGTCCTGTCACCTGCGGCAGAGACCGGGGCCCACCGATGCTTATCCCTTCGATGTCTGAGAAGGCGGAGGCTGCAGACTGACCGCCCAGGACTCTGTATTGGTGGAGCCTCCTGTCTTTTTGCTGCCATTGCCTTCCGTAAACAAATGCTCTCCCTCTCTCTTTTTCCTTTTATGGAAATACTGGGACTAAAGGATTCTTCCTGCCTAGAGGAGCAGCATGTGGCCGTCAGAATCAGGTGCTGGGTGTATACTGGCTTCTCGGGTGTCACCCCGTCCCCATCACCCCATCCCCGTCTTTCTGTCAAGAGCTGGGAAATGCGCATGTTTTTAAATCCTGCATCCACACGGACACCTCTAACTCTGGTTCAGCACCCACGGGCCTCCCCGGTCTCTGTCCTCATTTGCACTGAGAACGTGGGCCCCAGGAGCGCCCGTGCTGCTCTCTGTCTGGCAGCAGCAAAGGTGGCCTCCCCATTTGTCCCTTCCCCCGTGACATGGGCCGAGTTTGAGCCCTGGTCTTAGCAGAAGGGGCCAGCCGCACTCGGAAGAACAGAAGGGACCCTGCTACTGCTGCTTCTGCTCACTGCTTTACGACCACGAGGAGAGTTCTGTGTCTAGTAGCTTCCTGAATTCTTCATCCTCTTTGAGTGGTCATGTGATCTATTGGCTCCACAGGGAGGTCAATTTATTTGTCTATATTCAGTTTTTGGATATACACTCACAACTTTTAAGAAATGGTCTTGAATATTCTTAACTTTAGGCCATAAGGCATTAACATGGCTCAGAAATCACAGCTACAAAGCCGTACGACCCTACAAGTCTTCGTTGTAATTCCTTCCTCCTGGGGCCTCCAGGTGGCCGTTTGCAGTGGATGCTGATGAATCTTTCTTTTTTTTAAAATTTATTTGTGTGTGTGTGTGTGTGTGTGTGTGTCCAGCTCCGCCCACCAGGGGGCGGGGCTGG
>NDGN011476474.1:0-14645 GCA_002564285.1 Tympanoctomys barrerae
TTGAAACTGTCTCATTGCTATTTGTTTATCAATAAAATTATGTCAAAAAATAAAAAAAATAAAAAATAAAAATAAAACGAGAGTGAAGCACCCAAAGCCTTTCAACTCAATATGTCCCTAGACTAGGTACATCCTGTTGGATGGATCTATCCCTAGAAGCTCCTTAGAAATGCACAATTTCAGACCCCACCAAAGAACTCATTATTCAAAATCTGCATATTAAGAAAACCTTGATGTTATGAAGAACCTTAGTCTTTAAGAAAGTTGTCTATTGGATGTTAGAAAAAGTAAGTTAGGGATTTCCTGAAATAATAGAAAGAATAAAGAGCTGTGGCATGCTGGACTTGGACAGATTCAGTGTGACTTTGCTAGCTTAGCAGGTGAGATCAGGAGGCTGATGGTGCATGCCCAGCTGGAAGAAGCGGCACGCAGGCTCATCGCCTCCGCTCAGGTTTGTGGGTCCCAGGCTCCCAGGCCACATGGTCTCCATGTGTTCACCCAGAACTGGCAAGGTTTGGGATGGAAAAGATAGAGGTGGGGTTTGTGAAGCAAGATTTGGGAGGATGATATTTGATGTGTAGGAGAGACAAATCAAATGGGAATGGGGTCAGGAGGTGGTGGGCAGGCAGGGAAAATGGACTGAATAAAAAGAAATTAAGATATGTGGTATACAAATACCAGGTCCCCACAAGGAACATAATTTTTTTTTTCAGTATGAGGGACTGAACTCAAGCCTTTGCACTTGCTGGGGAAATGCTTATTCCACTGAGCCATCTCTCTGGCCCCAAGACTAGAGCATCTGGGGATCAAAACATAGCAACCTGAACCTGACTGCTCTGTTTAAGCAGTCACTAAACAGCTGAGCTAATGGGCAGCCCCCCTGCACTGCAATTTAAACTTGAGGATATTTTTGGATTTTCATTTATTTATTTATTTTTCTTCTTCATTTTCTGGAAGAGTCTACAGGGTGCTCAGGGTCTCACTACTGGATCAGACTCCTAGTGAGTCTCCTGCTTACAGCCTCCCAAATACTGAGATTACAGGCACAAGCCACCAGGCCCAGTCTCAATCGCTGCCTCAGGGTGACCCTCAGGCAGGGCCAGCACAGCAGGCTGGGGATGCCCCTGAGCCTGTTTGCAAGCACTTTAATCCGTTGAGCTATTTGGCCTGCCCTCTTGAGAATCATTTTGAAATTCACAGGTAAAACACTGGATTCATATGCTTCATCTGTGGAGTAGCAATAACTCATACATAAGCAGAAACCTCTGGGGTGAAATAAGTTGGTGACAGGACAAAACTATCTTTTCCACAATGTTGAAAGTTCCCATTCTTACTCACAATGTGGTGAGTCAACCAGCAGAAACAGCATTGTCATTGGAAGGCTGCAGTGATGAATTCTTGGAAATGTGATTAGCTATAGCAGACTAAACACACTAACTGAAACTCAGGTCTCTCCTAGAATTATGAAAGAAAATAGTAGGGTCTTCTTATTGCTATTACTACTGTCTTACAACCCTAACAGAAGAGAAAAGAAGGCACAGAGCGTGCAATAATAACTCTCTCAATCCTGAAAAGTAGTTTCATAGTGATGAGTAGTCATTGACTTAGTTGAACCCTAGAAATGGAAGTATAGAGAACGTTGAAATCAATGTTGCTAAAAGCTAAAACTTCAGGACCACTTACCTTAGGAATGTGCAGTTAGGGATAAGCCAAATCAAAAGTATAGTAGTTTGCTGTGGAAGCAGTTAGATGCTCAGGATCCCCAACGTATCCCACAGGAAGCATACTATCCCTCTCCTAAAAAAAAGGCAGGTGGCTAAAGGCTGATCCCCTGGAGAGGAGAGGAAGAGGATAAATCTTTGGTTACAGCATTTCAAACATATGAGATCAGGGATCCCACAATGCAAAGGGAGGGACAAGCAGCTAGTTGAAATTCTGAAGTGTATATGTCTTCCGGAACCCAGAAATCTAGCAATTATCAGGGTGAAGATTGGAGCAGCCTTCTTAAGGGATTCAACAATAAGCATGTTGTGACAGGGGCATGCTGGTTCATTCAGTTGTTTAAGCGTCTGCTTATGCAAACACAGTCAGGCACAGGATACCCTGGTTCAATCCCCAGACCCGCCCTTGAGGCAGCCTGAGGCAGCCAAAAAATAAAAATAAAAATAAATCCTTCTCAAAAATAAGTATGTTGTGAACCTAAATCCCAACCCTCCATTCAGTACTTTCTACACATTTTCCAAGGCCTACTGCTGGTTAGATTAGAGTTGATGGGCACTTCATTGACACTGCGTTTATCAGTAGTAAATCAAGGGCAATCAGGTGTTTCCAAGTTATTTACAGAGGATCATCTACAGACTGATCTGTATTTTGAGTAATAAGTAAACTACTGGGATTTTTTTTAACTTTACAAACTGTAGCATTAAATCCAGAATCTCTTCTTAATTAACTTTTATAAAGAAATTCTGCCAGGAGAACCGGCCAAATAGCTCAGCAGATTAAAGCATCTGCAAGCAGGAGCAGGGGCCAGGTTTCCAGCCCCAGGCCTGCCATGCTGGCCCTGCCCCCCAGGGCATGTTGGGATGGCGAATGAGATTGCACTGGTGGGGCCCGCCTCTAATCCTAGCACTTGGGAGGCTGTAAACAGGAGAATCACTAGGAGTCTGATCTAGTAGTGAGACGCTGAACACCCTGTAGACCCTTCTCTAAAAAATATAAAAAAGAAATTCTGCCAGGCATGGTAGTGCATGTTTGTAATTCCAGCACTCATGAGGCTGAGGCAGGAGGATTGTTGTGTTTGAGATCAGCCTGGGCTACAAAGTGAACTCAAGGCCAGTCTGAACTGCTTAGGGAGAACATGTCTCCAAAAAAAAAAAAAAAAAAAAAATCAGCCGAATACAGGTTGATTTTTCCTTTCACCTTTTTTACACATCCTTAAAATCCATTTCTATCCCTGACTCACAAGACCTTTCATAGTATGAACTAGAAAACTGAAGAAGCTATTTGGGAATGTACCATACCTTCCCAGGTCCCATAGTGCATGCTAGGTAGTTCACCTTTAAAAGCTTTCTGAGAGTTGAGCTTGCAAAATTTCAGACAGGAGTGTGGATGGTGACATTAGGTGCTGAGAGTCGCTGGCACTGTCTCCCTGGCAGCTGCATCACAAAAGGTTCTCACTATTTCCGGAGGCCACAGAGGGTAAGTTCCTTCAGGCAGAGATGGCAAGAACAGCACCGTAGAAGCTGGGTTGGGGATATACCTAGCACTGAGAGCTGGGAAATCTTGCTCTCTAGCTACATAACCTCATCCTAATTAGGAGTTCAAGATCCCAAGTTTCATCAAGTTTCTCCCCAAACATCTCTGTAGAAATTTATGGGATCTCATCCTTTTCTGATGAGTGTCCTCCTTCATGTTATCTGCAGATACCCTTTGAGGGTGAGTGTAAAATTTTTGCTGCAATGTAGTCAAAGGCATTATGAGGGTTTATTTTTGCTCTTCAGTGCTTTTTACTCTTCTTGTTCAAGGAAAGATGATTCTCCATTGGATCGCTCTTGGAATCCTTGATACTGCTTATGTGGGACTGGAGCTAGAAATGTGAACCTTTGAACTCATCGTTGTCTTCTATTACTTTGTTCAAGGATACTAAGAGCAATCACCTACCTTTCAAATATGTTCAAAGGTGCTGTATATAGAGTCATTAAATTTCTTAATCTTGAAATCAGTAAACTAGGATAGTCAAGTGGGCCTATATTGCATATTACTTTAATTAGTTGATACCATAGACTATTAGTGCTCTCTACATTAGTAGAGAGACTACAATAGCTTCTGCTATCATTAGATTAGAAAGCCAACTCCAGGAACCACTAAATCAATTAGAGGCCTTTATTTAACCTTACAATCACATTTTTGGTAAAACCACTCCAGTATCAAAAGCTATGTTAGTATTCTGTACAGGAAAAAATTCAATAGAAAATATTTTTATAGTTGCACAAAGGGGATTTAGTACGTGGAATTGCAGATCCGAGGGCAGGAGAGTCCACCTTGGCTATCTGTGGGGTAAAAGATAGAAGAAACCACAGTGGCCATGTGGGCTTGGCATGTGGAGAACCCAGTAGCTGTTCAGCCTAACACGATGGAGACCACAGCACAAGAGGGATCAAGGATGCAGCCCCAGCCCCAGGTCAAGCTTCTGGAAGCTCATTGGAGAGGCCTGGGTGTGAAGCTGCACTGAGGACCTGGAGACCTGGAGACCTGGAAACTGGTGTCCAGAGCAGAGACAACAAAGAATGTGCCTGCTCAAGGAGACTGGAGCTCTTCAAATTGGGCACAATTCTTTCCCGGTCTTTCTTTGTATTTCATCCAAGCTACAATCCTGTTATTTGATGTCCACTCATGTGGGTCTTCTACCCCCTTCAGTTTGCTGGCCAGTCATCCACAGCCACACCCACAACTGTGCCTTCCTACTCTGAGAGGTGTCTCTTCCTCTAGCCAAATTGACAGGTCACACTCAGTAGGCGCACCTCTTTGGCCTGTGGGTGTCAGGGATTGTGTCTCCAAGATAAGAAAGATGATTAATACGCACCAGGAGGAGCTTCCGGTTGGCTTCCTGACATCCTTTCTCAACTCTTTCCACATACAGTGGAGGTGAACATAGGAAAGGAGAAGATGAAAGCACAATATTTTTTAGATTTTCCTCCCAGCTGCTACACAGAGGCTTTGAAAAAATCAACTCGGAAGCAAACATAGCTCAGTTTTATCTTCCACATAACAAATTTGTACCAGTGCCAGATAGGAGACCAAAATAAACCTAGGGACAAATTATATCTTTATTTTTAAAGACTGTTCCAAAGTAGTATGTGTCCATACAGTCTCTGTGTAATGTCCTGTGTGAATTATTATTCACATATTTAAATAAGCATGCCACTGTAGAGGAAAACCCAACTGACATTACATTAGGAAAGGATGTTTCTACTCTTAAGCAATCAGGGCAATATAAATTATGTCATATCATTTTATGTATACTAGACTGTTAAATATTATCCACTAATGGAAAAGTGTGCATTAAAGATGACTTTTGCATATTATTGATGAATATATATATATATATATATATATATATATATATTTGGTAAAGTACGTCAGGAAACAAGTTTAAAACAACTTCTGCATTCCCTGTGTGTATATTCAGATTTTCCCTGGACCAGGAGCTGGCAAACCACTGCCTAATGAATAACTCTTGTTTTTGTAAGTAATATTGTAAGGGAACTAGTCCCACCTGCTTGCTGATATCTGTTTCCTACTCTAGGATAGAGATTGTCTTTGGGGACAGGGGATTTATAGCCTGCCTGCAAAGGCTAAGGGACCGATTATTAAGCCTTGAACTAAACAAGTTCTACTTTTGTGCCAGGTAGGTATAAGATAACGCCAGATATTTATAGAGCACACATACAGATACATCTAAATGGCATATTACTTAGGCAGACTTTCATGTGCTAAAGTTACTAAAGTTAATATAGGGAATAAAAATATAAACTGAGAATTATGTTTGACACATGGAAGGGCAAGAAGAAAGAAAATGGATGAGGAGGAATCCACAGCAAGCAAAAATTCATAGCAATATTCCTTTCTACACATCAAATAATATATTAGAAAAATAAGGGGAAATAAAAGAAAAAAATGAAAGATGGTGAGTCAACAAAGTTTCTCAGAACAGTGACAAAGATTCCAGGAAAAAATAGCCTACTAAGTATCAGTAAAATGGATAAAAATACAACCACCGTAAAGCATACCTTCATGAAATTTCAGGACCCTGTAAATGAAAATTCCATAAGCTTCCACAATCCAAAATGAAGGTACATACTAAAGATAAAAAATTAGAGTGATATCGACATTGCAACAGCAAGACTAGGACACCAGAATAAAATGGAAAAGACTTTAAATTTTGCATGGAAATGTTTTTAGTGCAGAATTTATACTCACCCAACTGTCAACTTAGCAGGATGAGGAGAAAAAGCATTTTGAGACAAAAAGTCTTTGGAGTCCTAGAAAACCAGTTTGGAGATGACCTGAGTCTCTGACTGGAATGTTTATTTGAAGAAAAAGAATTTCTCACACATTAAATTGTACTAAAATAAGATTTAGTCAAATAGGAGAGGATGTGGAGGAGTTGGTGGTAAGGATATACAAAATAAGCAAATTTGAAGAACCCAAGACAATAATGGTAGGGAAACAAAATCTGCAGGCAGTACAATCATGCAGTGTGGCCCAGCTGTAAATTCTATGCACACAATCATAATAATGTAAACAAGAAATACTGATCCAGCCATAATTTTGTAGTTATTATTACTGGAAATAGAGCAGAGTGGAAAATATTCCTGTACATAACAGTCAGCACATAAAGCCATGTGACCAGCAGTCCGTAGCAGGGAGGGTGAAATAGCAGCCTGTCCAACATACTGCACAAAATTGAATGTTGATGAAGTTTATTGCTCCAGAAATAAATATTATGTCTTAACTGAGAAAATTAAGACCCTGATGTGCTGACACTGGGTTGATGCTCTGAGGCCATGTTATTCTCCTATTTCAGAGAACACAGGTAAAAAACAAGGTCATCACCTTTCCTGCCAAATTCAAACCATGTTGTGGAATCTAACAATGATTGCTGCTTCTTCATTCACAACTTTATCTTTACCTTAGTCTCCTTTTCCTGTGGATATAATTTACTGAAATATTGGACAAAATTTAGTTTTGCCTTCTGGCAACCTCCAGCTGGCCCAGACCCCTGCGTTAAGCAGCGGCAGAAAAGCTAGGTGGAGACGTGGTTTAGCTCATTCCCTGAGGACCTGCCACTTGTCAATTCCATGAGGCACTGAGAAAGTCAAGAGTGATTGCTTCTGTGATTGAAATTCTAATAGCTTGTTACAGAAACTGCAAAATACTTTTCAGAATTGGAAAGACCATGAAAGCTATTGTCACTGAAAAGAACATTGGGCGAAAGTGCTTGGGCTTAATTTAATCTAGTTTGTCATTACTAATGAGTCAAATTTTTTGACTAGTTTCTCAGTTATAAAATAGTCTTTTGGGGCCGGAGAGATGGCTCAGTGGAATAAGCGCTTCCCTGGCAAACGCAAGGACCTGAGTTCAATCCCTGTTCTGCAATAAATAAATAAGTAAATAAATAAATAAATAAATAAATAAAATAGTTTTTCATCTTTATTACTGAAAAAATTAAATAAGACAATGTATATTGTTTTGTAAATTATAAAGGGCCATATATGTTATATGGGGCCACTATGTAAAGAATGGGAAATTCAAAGAATAGACTTACCTAACACTGAGTAGCTATAATTAAGTTTCAGTGTAGCACAAATGTGAAGATAATTGCCTACAGTGTTTTTATAACAAAAAGAAATAGTGTCAGGGCCGGCAAGATAGCTTAGCAGAATAAAGCACCTGCTTAGGCAAGCACAGGGACAACGATTCAGTTTGATCCCTGGCACCACATGCCGCACCAGCCCTGACTCCCAGAGCAGGCTGAGCTGGCCAAACTCTGCATGTAGTGATGCATGTCAGTAATCCCAGCTCTGGGAAGGCTGAAAGCAGAAGGATCACTATGAGTGCGAGCTACGTAGTGAGACCCTGTAAATACATTAAAAATAATAAAGTCAAATGGTTATTAGGATTCTTCTAACACTTTACTTACACTATTTAATTATAATAAAATTGCTTTTAACTTTACACATATAGTGTATAACTCTTCAAATTTGTTCCAATTCATAATTTTATCCTGAACAGTTGAAACTCATCAGTATTATTATCTTTTAAGTAACTGTAGCAGAATCTCTGGGAAGTGATTACCTTTACACACCAATACGATGGCAAAAAAAGATCTTACATCAAAATTGTGGTGCCAAGAAAAAGCATACAGTGCAATTTCTTCTTTTTTCATGAGTAGATATATTTATTGAGGGAAAGAAGACTCCTGTCCAAGAGAGAGACAGGAGGGGGGCCCAAGGGGGTAGTCCCCGGAAAGCTGTCTCTTCTAGGCACTTTTATAGAGGAAAACTATGCAGTGAAGCAGGTCTGAGGTGGTGGAGAAGCCATGGGAACTCACTACAGTGGGTATGAGGTTGGACAAAACTATGGCTAACCAATGAGATTACAAGAAACATTGCTCAGGTAAAATTGATTAAATCCAGTACCAAATGGAAAAGTGAGTCAATATCTATCTATCTATCTATCTATCTATCTATCTATCTATCTATCTATCTATCTGATAGGATATCAATCCCTCATGTCATCCCTAGGGAAGTATGTAGCTGTGTTTCCTCATCTTGGTCTTGAGGTGTGGCTCATATGGAGTATCTCTTCCAACTTGCATAGTCATCTTGTCTTCCATCTTGTCTCCTTGAGGGCCTGGCCCTGTCTGACTGCCTATAATATTTCTATCTAATTTAGCTGCCTATTTCAATGTGAGTCACACATGGAAGAGAAAGGATCATGACTCTTAATTAGGAAACGTGATGACAAAAGGATATTCACTAATGATGAAGTTCTCCAAATTTTTTTAAGATGTGACTTATGTAGCATATCAAGGAAACATGAATCTGTTGTGAACTATCTGAGCATTTATAGGTTTTCAGAAATAATAACAAAGATATAAGATACTCACCTTTGGACACAAGGGAAGGTTTTCTAGGCCCCTTGTTGAGTCAATCTTAAGGATTTATGTCTCATTTATGTACCCTGGGGATCCTTAACAATGTTTGATGAAGTATGAGATTCATACAGCATATAAGCAATTCTGATGAGTGGAAGACCATTGAATCAGAATCAATTGTTACTGTAGAAAAATGAAGTGTCCTACCCAGTACCATGCCTTCCCTGTGTATGAAAAGAGAAGGCAGCATTTTCACACTAAGGCAACAGATACATGAGTACAAGTATTATCACCAAGAAAAAATTAAAATAAGATTGGAAGGGTCATAAAAGCAAAGATCACAAAGAAATAATTTATTTGAGGGATATTCATTCCTTTGATTCAAACTTCAGATAAACATAACCTTTGAAGACATAGATTAAGCATTTAGAACCACATGACAAATAAAAAACACATCACAAGCTCCAACCTAAGGGGAATCTGCAGTGTTCTGCTGATTAGTCTGTTCAGTTCACTGTCAGACACATAAACCATTGACATAATTTCTTTCTCTGAGGCTAATTCCTTTGTAACTCCTACATAATCTTACACAAAATCTGGTATTCAGCAACATCTTGAAAAAATGTTTTCTCCTCAAAAGTTTCATTTACTTCTGGTTGTAGCCATGTGTTCAACACAAAACTTAGAAAACTGAGGCAAACAGAAGAACCTTCCTCCTTCTTGACTTTCCCTATTATAGCCTTTAACTCTCACCATCATTCCTCACCTTTTTCCAAGTATTTTATACTTTCTCACTGCTTAGAGCTTTTGCAGGCTCCCATCTCTGGTGGAGCCCTCACAAAAGCCTCAGTTAGAGGAGCTCTTTTCCCTGCTGCTCTAAGGGGCCTTCAGTGACTTCTGAAGCCAGCCACAATCAAGGTCCTGTCCCTTTGCTGCTGGAGTGCTACCCAGCATGTACCTCTATTGTTGCCCTGGCTCTAGCCTTAGGATCTCAACAGTGTCCTCCAA
Source organism: Tympanoctomys barrerae (assembly GCA_002564285.1). Lineage (NCBI taxonomy): Eukaryota > Metazoa > Chordata > Mammalia > Rodentia > Octodontidae > Tympanoctomys > Tympanoctomys barrerae. The sequence goes on from NDGN011476474.1 coordinate 9,668, forward strand.
GTGAGTTCAATACACCCTCTCCTGGAAGACACTTTTCTACTAGCATAGCAAAGGGGAAAACCAGGAAGGCCATGCATTGAGATATTTTCAGTAGTTCTAAGGAGGATCAAAACTGAGCTATAAGAGTTTACTTTCCTTTTAGTTAAAAAAGTATTAAGTGGGCATGTCTAGTGAACTTTTTTTTTTTTTTTGGCAGAACTGGGGATCAAACTCAGTGCTTGCCAGGGAAGTGCTTATTCCACTGAGCCATCTCCCCAGCCCAAATAAAGCTTTTGAAGGAAAAAGTAATAATAGTAATTAATGTAGTTATTATTAGTCACTGCTAAGTACAATTAATAGTAGCCATTAATGCCAACAATTTTGAGTAACTACTATCTACCAGACATGATGATAAAGGCTTTATCTAGATTATTTATCTCACTGTGATTGGAGTGGAATCACAAGAACCCAATGAAGACTTTATCCTGTATTTAGTGTGAATGTATTGAAGAAATCAAGGAATCACATCTGGATTAGATTTGTACTGTTAATACAAATTTATGAATTAAGGGACAAGACTTTAGAAACACAGAGTCAGGACAGAGATGAGGCTGACTAGAGATGAATAATTTCAGAACAAAAGGAAGGAAGAAAGGAAGGAAGGAAAGAATGAAGGAAGGTAATAGAGGAAGAGTATAATTGTCAAATAATATTTCAAGTTAAAATTAGTGTGACTTGATAAATGGAAGATTTGAGAGTATATTTTAAAAGTGAAAAATACTGCTTCCATTTTAGCTTGGGAGACTGGTAGACAGATGAGAAGCAGATGAAGAAAATAGTTCTACAAAAATGATGGCAAAATAGTATGTCCAACTTTGGACAGTTGAAACAGGTGTAGTTCTGAAGAGGTCAAGTGGAAATGTCCTTGGGGAGGCACAGCTGGTGGTCTCAAAAAAAGATCAAGGCCAGAGATAGAGTTGTAGAATCCTTGCCGCCCATCCCATAACTCACATCCCATTCACCTTCTCACCTTCTTGCCTATGGACTACTCAGTACTTTATGACTAATTAGCAGGGGAAGGAAGAACTGAGTAATCATTTCTACTCCCTCCTCATTTTTACTCAAGTTTAAATAAAGCCATCATAATTGGAAAGCTATGCAAATTCTCTGGTCCAACCCTGAGATAAAATGCATGACACTCACAATTCATTCAATTTCTTTTTCAAAATTTCTTTCTAGAAATCAAGGTATTTCTACCAGTGACTTTATAGAGGACCAAACCTGAAACACATGTGACAGTAATATGTGTATTTTCATGGCAAATGTCAGTTGATTTGATCTTTTATCTTCCTTTAATGAAGTGAGATTCAGAACTCCATGAAAATATAAGACAAAAATAATTGACATTTGGATTTGGAATGTACCCTATAGTCATAGTTATAGATTTATAACTATGGCTACACATATATTTTAATTAATTTTTATTTATACATTTATTTTTGAGTTTATTTTATGAAATCTAACAGTAAAATGTGCTACAGTTGCTCAGCATACAACACTGACCAGAGGCACTAGTGAGAGCAAAACTAAATCAATACTTGCCAATCACTTAAGTTATCTACAAGCATAATGGAATGTTGAGTGATATGTAGAGTTAAGGCCATATGAGGAAACATTGCACCATTAGCTCCTGCAAGGCAACACCTAACTATACTCAAGCAGTTTCACCTGGGGTATAGGTAAGGGATGAGTCACAGTATATTCTGTGGCTGTTCTCAAAATTCAGCTCTTCTTTGCATGCTTTTGGCATGATAACTCTTCATGGTTGAATCATAGCACACTGGATCTTTGTTCCCACAGTGTAGCAACCATGGCATCCGTGTTGAGATTATAACCTGGTAACAAGATAAATACTCAGTCAGAAGTATTACACTCCCTAACAAAGCTGTTTCTTGTACAAACTGCTCATACTCCTGGCTGGCCTAAGGCTGTACCTTAAAATAAGCAGTTTGCTTTCTGTTGCCCTGGATCCCAGGACCTCCCCTCTCTGCATCCTCATTCGAGCCTTCTCACTATTTCGCTTATCCTCTTCTCACACCCAGAAACTCCTCCTGACCACTTTTCCCCAACCAAAACCTCTCTTTAGGAATTAAGATGCAAGTTACATTTCTGTCACAGCCACTAGCAAAGAAAACATTTTTAGTATGATAAAGAAATTCTAAGAAGTATATAGTGAAGGACAGTTTAGCTAAGGGATCCCCATGTTTACACCATGGAAGTGACTGCCTTCACCTACTCTACTCACAGTAAGATCACATTAAACTTCTGTTATGAACCATCTGTCTAAATAACAAAGCCAAATAGCGTTAATTGCATTGGTTATGCATTTACAGGGTTTCAATATTTAAAAGCAGTTATTCTAAATGACTCAGGCAAAATAGGAAATTTCCTGTATGTTTTTACAAAGAGATGGTATTTTTCAACCAAGCACGGTACATCCAGTTTTCTGTCAGTCATACCATTGTATGAAACAGAAAATGGAAGGGGAAAATGACTGTTGTACACAATGAATTGCTTTGCATGGCCCCATTTGAGATAATTGGTGTAATAATCTTGACTTTTTATATTTGTAAATTAATAAAAACAGAAATATGAAAAAATATTTCAAACTGAAAGTAGTAAGTTAAAGTTACTGTATAGAATTTCATGTCTTTCCTTTCTGACTAACAACAGTAGCATGATGTGGCTAACATTGATTTTTCTACTGTTGTAGAGGAGATACATTTTTGTAACTTATATACTCCATGTCTATCAGCAAATCATGTAACACGGGTAATTATAGAAGTCCCATGTAGTTGGTGACTCAATAGAGAGAACCCAAGTGGATTAAAACATTCAAAGCTTCATCTGTACCTAGTACCTGGTCTAACTCCCAGTGTCCATCATGGCAGAAGACTTCATGGTTATTGCTGTCCTCTGAGTGACACAGGAGCAGAATGGTTAACCCCACTGTCTACTCAGTAACCACTGGACACGTACAGCAGAGAAGAAGCACAATGTATGCAAATCTTTAGATTAGATAACAGCACTTTACTCATAGAGCTATTTCCTTCTTAGGAAATTATTCCTCCGTTATATGATTCATGGCAAAGGAAAACACTCAAAGCAGACACTTTAAGGAGACACTTGATAATATATTTTAACCTTAAAAATAATTCATATCTATTAGGAAACATAGGGGAATTTGTTTGAAGTAAAAAATGACAAGTATCTATGAAATCACCTCCCAGTTCTGATACATATCCCTCAAGTCATATTTCAGCACATATTTTATTTGCATAGTTGAGGTCATACTACATATACAATTGCATATCCTTTCTTTCTGTGCTTTTAATTATCTCATAGACATTTTCTTTAAAAATAAGAAGAGACTGTCTTGCTGTTGTCCATTCCATAGCAGTGATCTGTCCTGCCATGTAGCAAGGGCTATTTTGGACTACTTGGCAGAACTTAATTGTACTTATTCTACTGTGATAAGGAATGCTTTGAGGTGACTTTTTTTTTTTTTACTTCTAGTGATTTACTAGGTAGGTCACTGTGGATTCTGACAAATTCTCCTTTGCATTCTTTCTTTTCTGAATTTCCACCTTTTTGTTTTCAAAACACTTTTACTTTCCTTCTTCAGAGTTCATAGTAGGATACCATTAGACTAGCTAGCAACTCTGTCAGAGAGGCGCCTCTAGAAGACCCACCTCCTTTCTTCTTCTGCCTCTCCTATAGCACCAACTCAGCACAAGAAGATCTCAGGAAACCACTCTATGCTTGTTTCTTCATTCTGTAACTTTTAAGGTCATCTCTTTTCTATCCTGCATTTTCCAGAAATGCATCTTAATCCCAGCACTTGGGAGGCTGAAGGAGGAGGAATGTCATGAAGTTAAGGCTGTCCTGGGTTACATAGTAAATTTAAGGACAGCCTGAACTATATAAGGAGAACAATGATAAAAAAATTAATCTTGATAATTTTCTCAAAGACCTAACAAACATTATCAATCTTTTCCTCTATCCCCTATGATAACTTGATAGCAGTCAATTTGGCTCTTAATTTTATATTACCTTTTTCAACCTTCTCTAGCTGTTTAACATGTGAAAGTGTTGTCTTGTGCTGAACTGGAGAAATTGTCTTGCTGTGGATAGGAAAACAATTTTCAAACCTAATCACCAAAAACCACTCCTTTATGTTGGCTAATGCCATAGGCATTTACTACAGGAAGAATAGAACATTAAGTGTTGGACAAGTGTTCTTTCATTGTTTCTTCCCAAAAACCTGTTATGTAGGAATGCTTTTGTCTGCAAATGACAAAGGATTCAAAGTATCTACCAATGATTAAGTAATGTAGTTATTATTTATTATCTCACCTATCAACAAGAAGTGCAAACACTGCTGGTAAGTGCTTTCTGAAATTTTCATAGGGACATTCTGATGTAAGAGCTCTGGTTGGGCATCTTTGAAAATTTCTCAGTCTTCCCCTGTGACTGTCTCAGGGCTATAGCACCTCATGGGATCGCAGGCCTGCAGTATCTCCTGGTACCACAGTGTAACGCTACCATGCTCGATGTTATCAGGAAGGAAAATATTTTCTCAAACATTCCCCACCCCCAAATCTGTAACAGATGGTCAAGAAATGGGTTTCTATGTCCACATCCTGGAATCTCTAAATAATATTTGAACAAAATCAGAAAGTTGGTTTGCAGAATGAGATTGTTTTTGTATAGAAAACCAACAGTACAAAGGGCCGGCCAAATAGTTCTGCGGATTAAAGCACCTGCTTAGGGAGACACAGGGGTCAGAGGTTTAATCCCTGGGCTTGCTGTGCCCACCCTGCCCCTGGGGTGCACTAAGAGGGTGATTGAGACTAGGCATAGTGGCACTTGCCTGTAATCCCAGCACTTGGGAGGCTGTAAACAGGAGAATCACTACAAATCCAATCTATGTAGTGAG
>NDGN011476477.1:0-12143 GCA_002564285.1 Tympanoctomys barrerae
ACAGCTACTTTCACTTAATTCAATGAGGAGAAAGATTTGTACTAATAGTGTTTGGACAGGATAGCCTGTCTGCTTCTTGCACTATGAATAACTACTAGGAAGATAACAATGTGCAATGTATTAATTATTAAATCTGTCCTACTAATTGGTTTTGAAACTGTCTCATTGATATTTATTTCTCAATAAAATAAAAAGTCCATATTTAAAGAGGCATAATTCATAATAACTAAGTGTTAGAGGCAGGTTAGATGTTCACCAACAGTTGAGTGCATAAAGAAAATGTATTATTGCACCGCAGCAATCCCGGAACTAGGGTGGTTGAGGTAAGAGGATCACTGCAAGTTCAAGACCAGCCTGGGCTACAAAGTGAGCTCAGGGAAAGCCAGAATTGTATAGTGAGACCCTGCATCAAAAAGACAAACAAACAAACAAAAAGTCAGAAAAAATGTCATTTACATACAATGTAGTATTATTCTGTTATAAGAAGAAATTAGAGTCATTTGTCGGAAAATGGATGAACTTTGAAACCATAATTTTAAGTGAAATAAATTAGGCACACAAATTTAAATATCACTTGGATTCTCTTATCTGAAAAACTCAAAGTATTAACAAAGAACAAAATAAATAATAGATAAAAGAAGGGAGAGAACTTTTGCAAAGGGAAGAGGAAGAGAGGGGAGGAAAAAATAATTAACATGTGTTTTACGCATGAACCAATTTCACAGGAGGAATTTAATCATTATGTATGCATAGTACACCTAGGTGCACATTAATGTGATTTATGTTTATTGCAGATTAAAATAAATTTGAATATACTTATTTTAAAATTAAACTTTCATAGGTGAAAAACAATAAATTAATGAGAATTCTTTTTAGATTTCTATTTAAACATACATCAATGTCTTTATATGCAACCATGTGCAAGATATACCCTACTCTTAAAATTCAACAAAAGTAGAAAGCAGAATGGCAATTCACACTAAATCACTAATGTATATCTCAGTGGCAATTAATTCAGCTCTTTGTAGAGGTCCCAGAAAGGAACTTACTATACCAGGAGGGAGAATTCAAAGAAAGGATTCAATGCTCTCTCCCAAGCCCCAGTCCTTAGACGCTTACCAATGAATAAATTAAGCTTTACTTTAAAAGAGTTTTTTATCTTTGAAGAAAATGATTGGTGTATATAATTTGCATTTTCCATTTGCTAGTCTGAATGATTAGGAGTCTCTAACAAAAAAATTATACAACAAATTTCCATCAAAATTTTGTGTCCACGATCTAAATTACAAAACACTACAGAAATCAATTAAATTTCCAATAATAACACATCAAGCATCATTGTATTTCATTAAAATTAACTCAGTTACTATGATATAATGCAAATTTACATTTAGAAGATTCCTCAAGTTTTTTTATTATTAGAACTAGTAATAAGGGAACATTAAAAGCTATCTTTCTTTTTTTAGGTAACAATATCACAGAAAGATAATTATACTATTTTTAAATTTAAACAGTTTAATATTAAAAGTTTTCCATGTCTTTCTAAATAATAAGTCATATTCTTTTTGTTTTCCATGATTTTCAAATACATTTGTACAAAATTTTAAAATGTATGCAACAACCACTAAAAATATTCTAATTGTTCAACTAATTTAAGATTTGATATAATTATTTAGTCCTCCGTAGAAAAAAAGACAGCTAGCAAAAGTATGCTAAATCTTTTCCAGAAAGTGTATCTCACTTTTATGCCTTCTGCAATACGTGGGCATTCTGGAACTGATGAAGGTATTCCCATTCAAGATTCCCTAGAGGAAATGAATATATAACTTCACAATTAGGCAAGGTGGGATCAAAAAATGCATAAATAATGTCCAAAGGTGGAGAATACATTAAGAGAGCAATTAACTATGTGAAAATGTAAAAAGATAGCAACTTCCGAAAAGACTGTATAAATACATCCCAATTAAACATAAGATAAACTATTAATTTGATATTCCTACATGCACACATTTCTATATTTCAACATTATATCTAGCTTTTGCCTCAAACATAGAATGCATCAGAAACAATCCTAGGTTAGATGTATATATGGGAGTTTAATCATTTACATTTAGTACTAGATTCATTTCTATCAATTGTCCTAAATCTTAATTAAAATATAAATTATGCCTGTAATTGCTAGAAATTTTGTAGTAAAAAACAAAATAGCCAAATAGATAAAAAATGGCTATGAGAAAAATACCTGATTCCACAGAAAGAAAACGTATTATGAAGATGCTCAATATCTGCGGCCTGTCAGGAGAAATGGAGCAGAAGGTACAGGAACTGATGGAAGAATCCATCCTCCTCGTCCCTTCGTGAGTATTGCTTCTCACCAGATCTGGCCTCTAGGGAAGGCTATGATTTTATTTTTGCATTTATATGGTGTGGTGTTTTCACTTTCCATCAAGAAAGCCCAGTTCAGCTTGCTGTGGAGGTGACACCAGAGAAAATAGATCTAATCTTATATTACAAAATAACTGCAAATAGAAAAAGTGACATTAAAATCATAATTGTGGATTTGAGAAAAAGGGAAAAGGCCTAAAAGAAAAAGGGCCTGCCTGAGGTATATTTTCTAACCCTCAAGGGACAAGGAGGAGTCATGCTAGGTAGAAACAAAGAATTACAATTGTCAGCAATAAGTCAATAATAGCAGAGGAGAATTAGGTGAATTGCTTATAATCAGTTTCAAAAGTTGATGTATACTACAATGACTGTGTTTATTTCTCTTTGCACCACCCTACACTTAATATAGGCAAAATTATTAGAAATATTTTAAAAGGTAACTATTTCAAAAATTATAGGGAAATATAGAAGCTTTTACTCAACACAATAAGAGTTGACAAAAATTGTTATAAAGGAACATCATGTAGGAAAGATAATTAGGTAGCCTTCAAAAGGACATACTTTCCTGTTCATCAGGTAGAATTTCTGTCATGTGCTTGTCAATATAGACACATTTCCTTAATACTCTTGTCTTTTCACCGGTTGCCATTTTATTTCTTGCCAAGAGAATGTGAGATAAAGTACTGGGTGTTAATTGCTTTCCTGGGATGATTATTTGTTATTGGGATTTTCATGTGTAATTGTTTTGTTTTACTACCAGAGAACTGTCTTTATCGCTTTTATTGTTATTTAAATCCCCTTCTTGTAAAATGTCTTTTGGAACCAGTATCACAAAGTGACAGAATAACGAAATTAGTTTGTAGAGGAAAGCTCATCTCCAGTGAAAGTGTTTTTCTCTATGGGAAAGAAGTCATTTTTTCACATAAAATATCTAAAATTTAGGATGTTTTATTGTTGCTAATATTATTACAATGAATAGTTTTGTCCTTAATAATATCGTGCATTTAGGGGCCGGGGAGATGGCTCAGTGGAATAAGCTCTTCTCTGCAAGTGCAAGGACCTGAGTTCAATTCCAGGTTCTGAAAAAAAAAAAAGATAATAATAATAATAGTAATATCCTTCATTTAGAATAAAGAATGAAGAAGTGATAATTATTATTAAATGTGATAAAAATGCAGTAATTCTGCAATTTAAATTATATAATGTCCTTTGAAATAAATCTCTTTAAAATACTGGAAATAAATTATAGAATAACTTAGAATAAAGTGATAAAGGTTAAATGTGATAAAACATTGTGATACATTTACTAGAGAATGCATGAGTGAAAGTTTAAAATTAGTGCATATTAATAATACAGGATAATGAGGTTCTTTTTTTTTTTTTTTTTTTTTGGTGGAACTGGGGATTGAATGCCGACACTTGCAATTCCCAGGCAAGCGCTTATTCTATTGACCCATCTCTCTGTCCCCATAATGAGGTTCTTGATGGTATACTGATTCATGTATATCATATTTTTCATGCTTTTTATCTTTTCCATCTCCCTCCTGCAAATCCCTTTCTATGTCAGTAGAACTTTCTTGTTCCATATTCTCTATCCTTTCATATCGATATTTATTTAGTCTTAGGCTTCTTGTCTAAGAGAAAGTATATAATTTTTTACTTTCTGAGACAGGTTGATTTGTCATAACATAATGGTCTGCAGGTCCACTCCTTTGCTGCGTAAGTGTGGAGTCACACTGTTAGAGTATCTCCCCGTTCTTCACCCATTCATCCATCGGTGGGCATTTAGGCTCTTTCCACAGACTAGCTATTGGGAAATATTCTGCTATAAGCATAGGAATACAAGTATCAATATACTGTGCTACCTCTAACACTTTTGAGGCTATCACAAGGCATTGTCCCGCTGGATTAAATGGCACAGCTGCTCTTTACTTTTCTGAGGAATCTTAATAGAGATTTTCACAGTAGCTGTGCCATTTTGCTTTTTTCCCAGCAGTATGAGGTTGTTCTTTTACCTTGCATCACCATCAGGGTTCATTATTTTGTGTAATCTTGATAGTGGACATTTTAAATTAAGTGAGGAGGAATCCCAGTGTCATCTTGGTTTCCAAGTGCCTAATGGCTAATTATTAAACATTCTATCATATGCTCGCTAGTAAAGATATATTAGTCCTTTATTTGAAGTTAGATAACAAAGGTTATCTCTCATTCTGTAAGATGTCTATTGACTCTGTTCCTTTTTCTTTGTTGTGTAAATCTTTTCAACTTGACATAGCTACTTTTGTTGATTCCCAATAGTTCCTGTGCTATGGGGGTCTTTTCAGGAAATCTTTCCCCAAACCTGTGACTTCAAGTAATTTCCCTGTTTTCTTCCAGGAGATTTCCAGTTCTATATTTAGATCTAAAATCTATTTTCATTTGATTTTATTGCATGGTGGGAGATGAGAAATCAGGTTCAATCTTTGATGTGTGGTTTTTCAGACTTCCTTGCACCATTTATTGGGGAATCTTTTTGAATAGTGTATGGTTTGGGTCTTTGGTCAAATACACATTGTTATGGCTTGTCTTTAGTTGTCCCCCCAAAACCTCGTGCAGTCATGGGGCAGACTTCTAGAGTTTGTGATTAAGTCATGATCCACTGGTTTTATGGTTGTGAGTGCTGCTGGGATTATGGATGTGAATGCTTCTGGGATTATTGGTGTAAGTGCTGCTGGGATTATGGGGTGTAAGTACTACATCCAGCCTGGGACAGATAGGCTGAATGCAACATGTGGGAGACAGCTTGTTCTCTGTTGCCATTCTTGCTTCCATTCCCCTTTGCTCTCAGCTGTTTGCCACCACCATGAAAGATTGCTGTCTGCCATATGCTGCTTTGCCTTGGAGCCAATCCTCAGTAACTGTGAGCTAAATAAACCTTTCCTTTCCTAATTGTGAGTGTCAGGTATTTGTCTCAGCAAAGAGAGAAGAGTAACTGAGACACCCATCAAACAGATGACATTGCATGTGCTTACTTCTCTGTCTTCCATTCTATTCCATAGGACTGCATATATAATTTTGTGTCAGTGTGCTTTTTTTGAATTGATGTTATATAGTATACTTGAAATTCAATGTTGTGATGCCTCCAGACTTGCTCTTCTGCTTTTGCTCAGAGTTGCTTTGGCTCTTCTGCATGTTTTGTGCATCTATGTGAATGTTAGTACTGCTTTTTCTAGTTTCATGTAGAATGTTGTTGGTTCTTTAATAGGGATACCATTGCATTTGTAGATCACTTTTGCTAATATGGCCATTTTCAAATACTGCTTGTACTGATCCATAAACAAGAGAAATTTTTCCGTTTTCTTTTCTTATTTTTTTTTCCTGTGTTTAGGACAAGGTCTATGGGGTTTCACTACTTAGATTGGACTTGTAGTGATCCTCCTGTTTTCAGCTTCCCAAGTACTGAGATTACAGGAGCACACCACCATACCCAGTCTCAATTGCAGTCTCAGTGCGCCCTGTAGGCAGGGCTGGAACAGCATGCTGGGGATCAAATCTCAGCCACAGCATTCTTCTTAAGCAGGTGCTTTAGTCGGCTGAGCTATCAGGCTGGCCCCTCCATTTTCTAGTATCTTTTTAGTATTTTTTAAATCATTGCATACTTTTTGCTCTAGACATTTTTCATCATTTTAGATGATTCCTATATAGATTATTTTGTGTTTTGAAGCTATTCTGAGTGGACTTGTTTTTCTGGATCCTTCTGCCTTCGTTTCATAAGTTTCATGAAATTATTTAGTGGTGTGTGTGTGTGTGTGTGTGTGTGTGTGCACGTGCGTGTGCTTCTTTATCCTACCACTTATCTAAACTGGCTTATCATATCTAAGAATAATCCAATGGAGCTCTTACTACCTTCTATATAAAGGATTATACCACAAGAGGGGATCAGTTCATGAACTTAGTTCATTCCATGATTCTGCACATGTTGCCACCCTCCTGCATGTGAAGGACAGGTGGCCATGGTTGTGTTTGTCACCCAACATGGAGTTTACAATGGAAACAAAGTGCTGCAGAAGGCTTCTCTTCATGAACTGATGCTTTCTCCAACAGAAGCATTTGTGAGTGGAGACATTGTGTAAATTCATGTATTTATAGTCTACCACTTTTCCCCAAACAGATTCTCTAGTTTCCTGTTGGTTTTCTTTTGCTGTTTTTCATTATATTATTTTGTATGTTTGGATTGCATAAGAACTCCAGAACCCAGGCCATGTTGAACTCAGTTTATTTTCAATGAATATTCAATTTAAGAATTTTTTCTCAAATTTTCTTTATTCTGATCAAATATGGAAACATTTGATTTTTTTTTCTTTAAAGACAAAACAGCAACTACATCATCCCTCACATGAATGCACACACAGTAATATAAGTTATTACTCATTAAACCACACAGTAGAAAATTTTTATCAAGGTTGTGTGCACTCACTACATTAACCTCTGAAATTAAATAGACCTCGCAAAACACAATTGCATTATCTAATAAAGTTAAGGTGATCAATATAATCAATGATATTTGGGATAATTTAAGCATGAAGCAATAATGTTTGAAGGTTTGGATTAAATTAAGACATGTAATTGAAAGAATAATTAAATCAACAAAATAACCACCGGAAACAAAGTTCAAAAATTCATGCACATATGGACATCAGATGTATTTTATTAAGAAAAAGAGGTTTTCTTAGCTTGATACATAATCAAGGTTTTCTTTGTTCAATAAATACTTTTTTTAAATCTTTATTCGTTTATTTAGTACATGGTCTTGCTATGCAGCTCAGTATTGTAGTGATTCTCCTGTCTCAGCTTCCACAGCACTGGGATTACAGGCAAGTATCACCATGCCTGATTTTGGTGGCCTCCACAGCACGCCCTGGTTTCCAGGGTGGCACGGCACATAGTACAGGGGATCGAACCTGGGTCCTTGCGCTTGCCAGGCAGGCACTGAGCCACCAAGCTATCTCCCCAGCCCAAGAAATACTTTTATTGAAAAGACAGATTTCACTGTAACTTGTATGTGTTTCTAGTGTCATAATTTATATAATCTGTCTGCTAGTAATATCAAGAATTTGGATGTATAACGTTTGTGGCTATTTCAACCCTAAATCTGACTACTTACACATTCTTTAATAGAGTGATTTCCAGAATGAGGGATAATGTCTTACTCAGCTAAGATGCCATCACTTAAAGTAAAGCTCAGGCTGGTCTCAAACTTGTAATGATCTTTGTGACTTAGGCTAAAGTAAAGCTTTTTAGCTGTGACCTTTTCTTTCTTACACACTTTCAGCATGAAAGCCTTCTGTTCATTCTTGACTGTTCATTCTTCATCTTTTGTCACCTAGTTGTTATTTTGCCTGTGCAAGCAGGGCACTCTACCCCCTAACTTCTGTTTGTAGTATGCCAGTTGCAATTTCTGAAAGAGGAAAGAGATTGACTTCAAAGTATTTACTTATTCACAGTGCATTCACTCCCTGAGGATTTTTCATTGCCAGATTATATACTCAATGTATGATCTGAACTTTTGTTAATGTCACCATAACTTTTTCTTGGTCTCCTGCTTCTTGCCTTGGATAACTAGTAGTTAGCTCCAGGGTGCTGGTACAGATTTTGATTAAAAATGTTCTTTCAATGACCACTTAACATGAAAAATCCTTTCACTACTAAAATCTGATCGTATAATAATACAAATTATCTAAAGAGAAAAGCAATTTAATGATTAAATATTCATTTGAGAAGAAACTTAGTTGTGGCCAAGAAAGTAAATTCCATCTTTTATGTTTCCCTGTAAATTTCAGTTAATGTTAACCTTCAAACTGTTTTCTGCCTTCCTTTTTCTCCCTTGGGCTACAGAGCTACTCCTTTCTGGTTTCTAGTGTATTACAGAGAAAAATCAAATTTTCTCAGTGACTAATGCTAAGAAAGGAACTAAAACAAATGAAATATCTGAAGAGAGATAAAACTTTGTTTAAAGTTTAAGCCAAATATTTGTTGTGCACCTCTATTTCTATTAATGACAATCAGATAGCTAGGGAGACAATGAAAGGTAGAAACTCAGTGAATATAATTATGGTCATATAAATTGAACACATCTCAAGTCAAAAGCAGATTAACAAAAAAACACTACCTATTGGTCTCAGGTGATAGCAATAAAGGTAATACATGGGACTTTCTATCATAACATTTGAAATATATAAACTGGACTTTTATAGGTCAAAGGATACAACTTGAGACTATACTTATAAGTGAAATAAATCAGACATACTTCTGTAAAAATCATATTGTTTCCCTGGTGTGAGAAATTATAAGAAGTAAATAAGGTGAACAACATACAGTATGTATTGTGAAATGGGAAGCACTTGATTAAAAGCAACTTGAAGTGGAGGGAAGGGGAAAGGAAAGATGGGAAAAAGAAGAGAAATGAAAGATAGCTATACTATCAGTATGTGTTAGTCCATTGAAAAGGAAAGTTTGTGCTAATATCAACTGGGGAATTGTTTATGCCCATATCTTACACTCTGATTAGCTACTTTGAAGATGGCAATATGAGATGTATTGATTGTTGTTATTCGCCTTCTATTTTTCTATTTGTTGTAGATTTCTCCAATTATATAATGAAATTGTGTTATATAGTCATATATATATATATAGAGAGAGAGAAAATTGGAAGAAATAATGCAGTTTTAGGATAATTAATCATCAGAACTATCTGTAGATATCTAAATTTTTGAGCATCTGCAAGAGAATTTAGAAGTATGTCTAATTAAAGTCATAATAAGGGAAATAGGCAAATATAAGTGTAGAGTAAGCAAGGTCAGAAATACTTAGAAAAATTAAAGGAATTTTTTAGAAATCAAAATTACTATAATAGATAAGAGAAAGGTACGAGGTGGGAGTAGAATTTGAAGAAACACAAAGCAACTTAGTGAAAATTTCACACCAAAAACAGAAGTGTAAATTAGGAATGCATATTTGATTAGCCAAGTAATATTCTGATTATTTGGAATTACCAGGATTTTTTCTAAAATGTTATATAAGATAGAAGTAGAAAATTATAAGCTGAAGTTTCAAAAAGGCACCTCATAAGGCTTTTTGCTTCAGGGATGTAGAGACACAATTTGAGTGTCACCCAAATGTATACTTTCTCCTCAGCACGGTTCTTTGTAGTTATTAGTCTGGCTTATCCGGTGGTCTTAGTTTATGGTCTATACTTTATCAGGAATTATATTCGTTCCTTTCACCCAAATTGTTTTTCTTTCCCTTCTTCAAAACAATTCCTTTATTGTCAAAAACTTGGCTCAAAAATGACTGCTATAAAATAATCTTAAATAATTGAAATTCCTGCTCATCCAGACTCCGCGATTTAAGGATACAGGATTTAATGTTTGTTGATTTTGTCTTGAAAGATATATACTAGTTCTTGGTGAATTTCTAGGAAATTAATAGTCTCCAACAATTGTTTAAAAAAAAGTACAAAGGTGAGAAATACTTGATGCTCACAATTAGTTTCAAAGATAAATATCAATTCACATGTGTTAAATCAATCCATACATATCAGTTTTTACCCTGTAGTCACGGGTGGAAATTATACATGCTGTATTGGTGTGGTAGATTAATTGACAGCTGACTGGTAATATCCAGCTAAAGCGAATCAGCATGGAGCTGGGTGTGGAGGGCCAGCTGAGGCTTGTTGCCAATAGCATAAATGCAGATTTAGAGGAGAATGTAGGGTGTTCTTAATTCTCCTGGAGTAGTTTTTTGAGATGGATTCCCTGACTGGAACTCAGCTGTCCTGATCACCAGAAGAGCCTTCCCCTCACTGGTAATGACTGTGGTATTCTTTGGGGGAATTCTGGTCTTTATCTGGAGCATTGCTTCCTGGCGCCATTGTACATCCCTCAATCTGATGGTGCAAAAACTTAGTTCCACTTGAGCAGATTTTCTCTAGCTTCCACCATTTTTTGGAGCGATCCCTGTTCAGGAACTTGACACAGGCTTGCATGAGAACTGGTTGTGAGTTCATGTCCTCCAGTTTGACTCCTGGAAGGCATTGCCATGGGACCCGGGTGATCTCTAGTGTGTGGACAGATCCCCTACCATCCTTTTCATTTGACTCTTTGGATGAATATTATAATATAATCTTATAAACTATGTATCCTCCATTAAGTATTTTCCCTTTTAAACTCTGACTACAAAAGTCGGTTTGAGAGTTAGATCTGTATGGAAACTGTTAAGATTATTGTGCAATTTATTTTGTGTATTGGCACATATAAAACTTCTAGTGACTCATTTTATTTTAAAGAAAAGAAAAATAAAAATGTAGAAACAATGGTATAAGTTTCAAAACAAGATTGTAGGAGAGCGAGACAGCAAAATAGCTCAGCAGATTAAGCACCTTTTTTTGCAGTCGCAGCAGCTAGGGTTCAATTTCCTGTGTGCTGTGCTGGCCCCCGCCCCCAGGGCGCGCTAAAAGGGCAATTGAGACTGGGCATGGTAGTGTGCGTGCGTCTGTAATCCTAACTCTTGGGAAGCAGAACACGGGTGGATCACTACAAGTCCAATCTACATAGTGAGACCCTGTAGACCCTTTGCTATTGTAGGAGGGTAACAATACTTAGTACATTACAGACTGTTATTTTCAAAGTCATTTCTCATATTACAAGATACACGCATATACCTTTCCTTTCAATTAGCTAATAGCAATTAGTAGTATAACCATCTTAGCTAATATATATATATATATATATATATATATATATATATATATATATTTCCTTTCCTTCTTTTCTCTTTTTGCTCATATCATCACTTTCTCTTCCATTTTGAGCATTTTCTTTCCATTTCACAATATGTATTGCACATTGTGACTCTTATTTACGCTTTTAGGTTACCATCTATACTCAGTAGAGTTACACATAGGAAAGTATATAAGAAAAGTTTAACAGGTTTTGTGGCTAGTTGTGGGTACTAGTTACTTTACTGTTCAGCTTGGCATTTATTTGTTTGAGACTCTCTACATTGTTTGCTATTAACTTTTAAGCTCTCACCTTGCAAGTCTTTATCTTTGCATTATCAAACAGTAGGAGGCCGCGGCCTGCAGCCAGGAAGTCTCAGGAAGCAGCAGCGGCTAAGGCCTAGTCCTGTTTGCCAGACCTAGGAGCAAGATTTCTGCAGTGTTCAGGAAGATGTGTTGTTTATTACTGTTTTACTACTAAAAATCTTATCAAACATTCTAAGCATTAGAAATTGTTTTCCAAGTTTATATCAACTGTCTTCAAGTATAAAATAGTTTCCCCATTAACATAATGAAAATACTGTTTTGGAAAAGCATGTAAGAGTATTAACATGGTTGGGTCTTTCTTAGAAAGTTGTCTTCACCAAAGTTATGAGTTATGAGCGATTTTTAAAAGAATAATTTTACTTGTTTATAGTACATTTTCAATTTTATTAAGAATTAATTAACTTTTTAAAAAATGAAAGTAAATATCTAGGTGCATTCCAAGGAATTAAAATACACTGTTAAGCTAAATAATAAAGATACATTTTCTTTCAATTGTAAATATTGAAAACCTACAATCATATTTTAATATCATTTATTTAATTTATTAGTTTGAACTTATGTATATTCATTTTTTTCATATTTATTTATTTATTTTGACATCAGTTATTTTAAGGAAAAAATATAAAAGCAATGGCACAAAATCTCAAAACAAGATTATAGGAGAGTAACAATGGTT
>NDGN011476481.1:4709-17752 GCA_002564285.1 Tympanoctomys barrerae
GTGGCTCCCACAGACATGCTCTTCTGTTCAGTCATACTTCTGGAAGAAGCCAACTGGCCAAACAGATTTCACACTAGGTTCAAGTGGTTCTGAGTAGACCCAAGTACAGACTGTAGAAGATACTGTTGATATCCCAGCTAGACCTCCTGGTCAGGCTGACTTATCCCCAGTCTCTCGTCCGGGTTGGCTCCTAATGTCTCCCAGCTGCCCTGGACACACACGCTAGCCGCAGGGGCCATCTTGTCTGGGAATCACATTTCTGGAAGTCGCTTATAGCCAACACTCTCTGGATCTGCAAAGGGTGCTTGCATCAATACCAGTCTTGCTCTGTTGCTCTTTGCGTTGCCAAGTTCCCCATGGAATGGGGCAGAAACTAGGCATTCTTGCTTGGCTTCTCCCTCTTCCCTATACTGCTTCCTTTTTCTCCTTCCAAGGTCTTTCTAAGGACACACTGCTCTGGTTCAGATCTAAAGTTCCCCGACCCCAATTCCACACTTGAAGGTGGGGCCTGGTCTGAAGGGATAGGGTCCTGGAGATGAGGCTGGGACAGGTGTCTTCTCTTCTCTGGCTTCAGCTGCCTCTCTTCCTGGCTGCCACTGGCTGAACGGCTTTCTTCCACCTGGCCCTCACAACATTTCTTCCTTTCTGCCTTGGAATTAGTTCAGTCAGGACTGAGTCTTCTAAGGACTGAGCCAAAGTAAACCTACCTCCTTAAAGATGTGGGAGATGGGGATTTTGTCCCAGTGACAGGAAAGTTACCAGTACATTCCCCTTCAAAACTATTTTCATAAGAATCCCTGTGTTTGACTTGGCTTCTAAGAAGTTAAAAATAAGACATACCACAATGAATCCAGTAACGCATAAAAATATGAAGTTATCCATAGTCCTACTGTATAATGCTTACCACTGATAATATCATGTGGTCTACTGGAGGGTGTCATACATTTATTGAAATATTTCTAAAAAATGGAAATACATGTGTTGTATGTGTTTGTTTACATGTGCATATTTGTGTATATGTACATACATAAGGACTTTGTATGTTTTTGTGTGTAAGTGCATAAGTACATGCCATGTGGTAGGTATGTTTTCAGTCATAAAAGAATTAAATCATTTTATATGTATCTTCTATGGAAAGATGAAGATTTGCTTGGCCAATTCTCTACTCATCCTGATGATGATAACAGTGCTGTGATACAGTTGTACACACACACACACACACACACACACACACACACACAACACACATACACTTTTGAATATACATCCAAAAATTTTCCTTAAAGTTTTGGAAATGTAGCCAGCTGAGGATAAAGTGAACATCATATAAAGACTTTATTATCTCCTGGAAAATTGCTTTTGAATTATATATATCATTTCCTAGTGACAAATAGCCTTTCAAGGAAGGGTCAGTTGCTCACAGCTGGTCAGTGACAATAAACCGAAGTAATATTCTAACGAGCTAACCACTCAGGATAGCAGTTCTAGAATGGCTGACTCGATTGAATATTCATATTATTGACTCATTTACTCTTTCATGCTTAAGATGCCAAAAAATCAAAGTGACTATTAAGTGTCTACATGCTCAGTAGACTAAGATAAAGGCACTGAACTTTTATAATCTTCACAAGTGAGTTTTGTCATTATCTATGTGACTACAACCAATCAATGCAACAGATTAAGATGCTTGTGTTACACATCCAGTGAAAGATAATTTAATTTTCCCAGTTCCTAAGCTCTAATTTTCTACACACCCTCAGCCTCCTACAAGTCATCTTAGATCTCAAAATATTACAGTTGGAAAACTCAGTGAACCTAGAACGAGGAGTTGGCGGATGCCAGTTAGGAGGCTGCCGATACCTGATGACTACCTGAGCATGTCCCCCACCCTTCCACACGTGGCCTGCGAAGCCTTTCCCATCCTGTCTGCCATTCCTTTCTCCAAAGAAGAGCACTGCTTTGGCAGATGCTCAGCATTCAAAAAAAAAAAAAAATGCCAGATGTCACAGATGCAGATAAAAGATGTCACTTCTGATGTGGTCTTCAACTATCATGGCCTGAAGATGAGCGTTCCTCTCTCCCTCTGCCCCGCCCTCTTTCCCTTCCTTCTCCTGCCCTACAGTGGAGACTAGGAAGGGCTTTGGGCAGGGTGTAAGAAAACAGCATTTCCTTGAGCAGTTCCTCTAAGAAGCCATGAAGGGTGTTGATGGACAGGAGACCGTAATTACTCTGCTGGAATTAGCTGGGCTGTGGCCACTACAAGAGGCTGGGGTGGGGCAGAGGGCCTGGAGCTGTGTCCTCAGGCAGGACACAGACAAGTTCCTCATCTTCTATTTGTGCGGTGCTCCATGTATGAAAGGACCCCAAATGAGGGAACAGGCTGTAGCTAAGCACATTATAAGACACTGCATGGAACAACCTTTGGAGATTGGGAAAGACAGCAGCATTAAGTGGGGCTGCCAAGCCCAGGACCTACTCCAAGGATGACACTTTAATCTGGAGAAAGCACGGATCAGCATGGGCATTCCAGAGACACTCTCCTCAGCAGTCCCCCATCCTGGCCTGCTCCAGCCGACACAAGGACAGGGTGAAGGATTTTCCTACGACACATTTAAAGCACTTCAAGTTTCCTAAATCGATTGCAAAGTCACTTGATAGCCTTGCATTTGCTGAAAACAGTGTCAGTGTAGATGCGATAATACAGGATGTGTATGAGCAAGAGTAGGCAAGTGGAGTGTGTTCAGGAACACATCACTTTATTTATGGTTTTATGGCTGCCTGTTAGGATTTTTCTGCTACACAAACTTTGAACTCTGATGGAATAGAAATGCTTCAATTCTAAATTTAGTCAAAGGGACGCATTCTCATGTAATTTCATACAGGATACTGAAAAAGGCAACACAGGGAGAATGAGGATGAGTGACATCTAGGCTATGGCCTGTGAATCTTTTTTATAATAAATGAATAAATGATTCAAAAACTAACTTGTGAGTTTTACTTTGACAATCATTTCATCCGTGTAGTCTTTGCTGTGTTATCACAGATAAATTTCGGAAATACTCGGCTCTCCAAATTTTATAACTGTGAATGAGGCTGGAATTCAAGAAATAAGCACCAGCTAAAACCATAACTTTATTCACAATACAATGCTTGAAGAAAGCTAAGTGTCATAATCTTGCACTCCACCAAATTTGTTTCTATTTATAGATGAGGTAGAAAATAGAGCAGAAGACGTGCTATTTGTGGGTCCCAACAAGGAGGCGATCCTTGCCTTCAGGGTTTGCTTTAGTAAGTTTACAGCCCGGTTTTAGCCTGTGATAGTCTCAAGCTGCCTAAAGCCCTTGTGCTGAGTGGACTCACCTTGTGTTATGGGGACGCACATTAAATTCCAACTGTTCTGACTGTGAATTCACGGCAGCACTTGGAGGTGAAAAATGTCTATTTTTTTTTTCCTTAGCTCAAATTAAACATAGGCCCAAATCCTTACTGATCAGGGCATAGAGCAGCTCTGTGTCTCATTTGTTGTGGAGGGAAGAGGCAGCCACAGAGAAGTGCGAGGGAGGTGGTTTCTGCATTTGGGTGATCAATGGTCTGAGACGGCACAAGCAGCTCCAACAATAGCGCCCTTTTATCACTGCGCCTGATACGAGGAATATTTTATAGCCGATGTCCCTCCTATACATGGTGTAGAATAAAGCAAAAATTCTGCCACTGGCACATGAGGGACTTGGCATCCCAATAGGGAAAGTAAGACTCTTATGCATGTAAATAGATATGAGCATCAGAGTAACTATTTGGATGCTGCAAAATGTAGGGTCAATGTAGAGGCCTTCCACACAAGCACCTTAGATGGCATCGGGCAGGTGAGGCAGTGGGAGGAGGGAATGCTGCTTGTGCCAAGGCAGGACAGCGCGAGGCATCATCTGTACTTCCTGGATGAGCAGGAGGCTCCTTTCCCAAGTACGCAGCAGACTCTGTTCTTGCAGACTGCCATGTGGCCTCCTTGCTTCAGGAGCTCTCTTGCATCTCCAACACTGCAGCCAGAAGACAGAATTGCTCCAGCCCTTGGGTGCTAATGGTTTCTCTCTCAACCTTTCATCCTTTCACGAGGGATGTGGCAGTTCCTGAAAAGAGTACTAGAGGCAGGGACTGCAAGACGAGAAGGGGCTGGGAGACGAGAAGGCCCAGGGACAGCCGGGGCCAGTTGCTCGAGACAGTGGGCTTCTGAGTGTTGACTTCCAGCAGTGAAAACCTGTGCTGTGCATGCATCCAGTGGCTGGAGGAAGCGGAGTGCAGGGTGTGGCAGTCTCAGCTGACGATGGTGCCACTGCGGGGGACACCTCCAATCCTGCCTTCTCCCCACAGCCTGCTCCTAGGTATAAGAAGCATCACCTCTGAACTTCTTATGCGTACTTGGAAGGCCCGAGACCTTTCTCCCCAGTGTCTAACCCAGAGCCTTTCTTATGGGGTTCCGGCTGCTTTTGCTGACAGAGCAGCCACGATCTATCGCATGTCATTTAATCATAATTCTACCATTTTCCCCCCAGTAATTTCTCTTCCCTTTCAGAGAAACCAAGAAGTGCTGGAACTGGTCTTCTATACATCCAACCGCTAACTGAGAACCATCAAGCTAGAAAGATCATTCAGTTCCTTATGAAAAGTGGGGAGGAAGAAGAGATACGGACTGCTCAGAACCATAGAACAAACATGCGCTTTAAATGGTGCCCTGAAGATTATTCAGGAAAGACTTCAGAAATCCAGAGGATTTTAGACACAAATGGAGACTTTAGAAGCGTCTCATCTGTGTTCTTTCCATTTTCGCTCACCTTCATCTCCACTTATAAGTAGAAAATTATTGAGTCAGTGGTAACCATAGCTTATTAAATATAAAATACCTATCCTCAAATAGTCATATTAATTACAAATATCATTCTTAGTGGTCAAATATTAAAATTATTTAAACAAAATAAAATCATAAAATGTTTTGAGAAAATATATACAATGATTTTTTAGTGATGACAAATTTTCATACCTATAAATTCAGTAAGATTATATTACATTAATAAAAAATTAATAGGAAAATTTAGCAAGGTGATTGAATATAAGACAAATATACAACAGTAGTAGTAGTAGCTTCCCTGTAATAATGCAATCCATAAATAAAATAGGAATATATTCCATTGAAAATAAAAGAACTAGAATTTTAGTATATTGTTTATACTCTGATTCAAAACCAAAAAGTGTTTCATATTACTATATTGTTTGTACTCTATCTCAAAACTGTGGTGAGAAAACAAAGGTATTAGAATAAGTAAGAAAAATGTATGAGAAAATTACTAAGAAAACTAATAGTAATATTACAGAAAAATTCTTAAAGGCATAAGAGATGTTCAAAATTTAGAAGATATACTATTTTCATAGATGATGACATTTCATAAATAAAAGTACCAATTTTCCTCAAAAATATGATTATCAATTATATATATAAATATAATTTTGTGATATTTCATAAAAACACTTCCTATGGAAGAATAAATAGCAAAGGTAATCAAGAAAAATATGAAAAAGAAATTTCATGATAAGAATATTGCCTTGCTAGATAAGAGAAAATATTGCAAAAATCTTCTATTTAAACAGATAATTTGGTTACTGGAACAAAATGCAGAATAAAAACAAATTCTAACACTTATTAATTTGAAAGTACAACAAAACTGGCACTTCATCATTTCCTTGAGGAGAAGATAGAGTACTGAACAAATGGCTACAGCACATGTCGTGTGACAGTTTTTCTGGAAGGAAATGACGTGTGAGTCCCGTCTCATTTTCTAAGTATTTAAAAAACTGAAAAAGTAATAATACTTTTAGGAGCAGCTCTGCTATCTGGGTGTTGGCGAGAGTTTCTAAGCTGTACGCTTTGTAGCTTTCTCATCAGCATAGTCCAGAAACTAGAGGAGGGAGAACACGGTAGCTACCTAGGAGTGCACAGTGTCACTTGGAGGAAGGTGCCCAAGTCGCAGAACGACGAAGTGCCGTACCATGCCTCTCTGCAACCCAGACCCAAGCAACAGCTTAAAATCTTTAAAATCTCAGTAATGGAAAGTTTAAAGTGACAAGAAAATCTAGGACACAGAATTATGAACAAGGCTATAAAACAGCGAAATGTAAGACCTTATAAAATCCTTACTTCACAAGTAGTGAACGCATCTGAAAACGAGAAGTGAGGGAGGATACAGAGAAGGAAAACTTAATATCTAGATAAATGCTGGACAAAACTTTTCTCAGAATAGTTGATGTATACCTGAGTGAATAAAAATTTAATTTAGTTGAATAAAAGTCTCTAGAAAATAGAATGAGTTGGATCTGTACCCCTGCTGAAGGGTGCAGAAGCCCACCCCAAGTGGGGCACGTTGGCATCTGAGAAAGCAGCAGCCAGGACTCTCTCCTCCCTAACCTCACCCACCAAGGCAGGTCGTGAAGCCCCAGAAGGGGCTCTTCACCTTCCCCGGAAGCAAAGCACACAGCCTCTTGTGAGAGGCTCACCCCCATCCCACACTCTCTGTCAGATTCCCACACCCACGTACAACACAAAGGAGGCAAGGCACACCCTTGTCTCTGAAAATCAGCTCCCCAGAAGGACTTGCAGCCAACTGGCTTTGCCCCAGGTCCCAGGTATTAGGATTGGACCCTTCCCTTCCATCCCCCCCAAACCCCAGATTGCTCCATGACTACTTTTTACCAAGCCTGCTGTGAAATACACTGTTTCTTTGGGTCCGTACTTCTTTAGGAAAGTTCTCATGTTACATAAAACTTGCGCTAAATAAATGCGCGTGCTTTTCTTTTGATAATTTGCTATTATTGTCATAGGGCTCAGTGATGACCTAGAATGGATAAAGAAAAGATATTTCCCTATACTGGACATAGTTATAGGTAGGTAGATCACATAATTATATATAATTATATATATACATATATATGAAAATCATCATGTATTAGTAAGTATACTCTGATTCTATTTTATTAAAAGTGCTATAGGCTTGTGTACATATAGGTGCATAAATGTGATGGGGAGAATGGTTTGAAAGGCTACACAAGCCTAGCTACTCTGTGTGTGCACGTGTTTGTGTGCACACGTGTGTCCATGTATGTCTGCGTGTGCATATGTGTGTCCATGCACGTACATGTGTGTGCCCATGTGTACATGTGGGTGTTGCATTTGCATGCATGTGTGTACATGTGAGTGTGTGTGTGCCGAAGACAGAGGCCGCCAGCAGATCTGCTTAGCTATCCCTTTATAATATAACTTTTATGATTTTACATAAGACCGTATTACTCTGAATATTTGAAAATCATTGAATACTAAAATTATATGTTAATATTCCAGCTTCCTAGGTTCTGTTAAAATTATACATACTTACTAAAAATTGAGTTATAGCTTGGATACATCCAGAATTATGATGCTAAATATCTCCTGTGTGACTGAGGAGCTGTGCAACACATGATTTTTGGTAAACAAACCTATAACATATAAAGGTTACAGATGATCAGGAAAGAGGAATAAAGGAAATTCTCTTTCTGGCTCCTAGGAGATCTGTCTGTCTGTCTGTCCCCCACCCCTTTCTCTCTCTATCATTATTCAGTGAGCTCCAGCCTAGCTCATAGTCAAATTAGCTCTGCTTGCTTATCAATGGTGGAATTAAACCACTGTTGACACAGAAGAAGCAATTCCAAGGCTCTGAGTCCTCTGTCCAAGGACCCGCAGCTAACGTGCAGAACGGAGGAATTCCAATCCGTGCTTGGCAGAAAGCTAAGTCCAGACTGGAAAGTTCTCCCCGGCCCTAACCTGCAGCTGAAAGATCAGAGAAGTTTGGTGAAGCGACTTAGAACTCTGTCACCAGCAGGTCAGCGAGCAGCGATGACAGGCAGCGGGGGGCAGAGGGCTGGCACTTGCGTTGGGGTGAGCCGACCGGGAGGACGTGCCCAGCGAGGGTAGGCGTCTGTGGGCGCGAAAGGGACCGGGACTTGGCTCCGGGAGCCGAATTGGCTTGGAAGTGAGACCTGCTGTGGGCTCCAAGTAGTAATTTGTTTTTCATCCCACCTTAATTTCTTGTACAAAGGGAGAAAAAAGGCCTTGAAGAACAGGAGTAGGAGACAGAAGAAAGGAAGAGCTGGTGGGAGTTTCGGCCAAGGGTGGTTTCCTTCCTGGCCTCGCCCACCTTCTCCCACTCTTCCTGTCTACAGCCCGCGGTGCCCGGGAGAGGAGGGCTGGCCCTGCGCTGCGCTGGACACTGGCTGATCAGGGCGGCTCCCTGGGAATCGGGGGCCCAGGCTTCCGGGGCGCAGAAGCCTCCTCCTTGCCATCTTACTGAGTTACAGGTCAGCGACAAAAGCCCTGAGAAGTGCAAGAGCAAGCAACAACGTGGCCGCAGCCCTGATCTTCTCATTTGTTTTGCAGGATATGGATGTTTGTGACAGCGAGACTCTGAGTTTGCAGGCACCAATCCAGTGTCCAGGAACTCAAATCTGTTCTGACCCTAACTCTCCAGAGCGACTTCAGAGGCCACAGGTCCAGGGGCTCGGTGCGCAGGGCTGACCTGGCCGCAGAGGACGATCCCATGCACGCTGTCCCCAGGTTCTCTCATTTCCGTCTGCCGCGTAACTCAGAGTCCCATTGCCCTCTCTTCGGGTGTAACAATTCTCTACAACACCCCACAGCACTCAGGAAAGTACTTTTCCTTACTGCTGCTAATTTTTCAAATAAAGGCTTTCACTCAGGAACAGCCAAATGGGAAATAGACACGATGAAGTATGGGAAGCCGTGAAACTTCCGCACCCTTTTTGCGAATTTCCCTTATAGCACTTCAGTGTGGTCACTCACTGGGAGGCTCCCTAAACCTCCTGGGTCGGTGGTTTTTATAGAGGTGTCATTACATACATGCGACTGATTAAATTATTGTCTATTGGTGATTGAACACGGTATCCAGCCCCTTTCCCTCTTGGGAGGTCTGGGGTTAAGATTGAGAGTTCCAGCCTCGGTCCTGCCTGGTCTCTGGAGACAGCCCCATCCTGTAGCCCCGCTGTGGGTCCTCATGAGTTGTTTTATTAGCATAACCTCAGATGTAATTGAAAGGTTTGTGCTATGAAAAACAAAAGATGCTCCTATCATTCAGGAAATTCCAAGAGTTTTAAAAACTCTGTGCCTGGAACAGGAGACACAGAAAAAAAAAAATAAAGATCAAGTAAATGCTTCTCATTGTACACTTTTATGTTCAGAGGAACTGCTTGGGGGAAGAGATTAACATTTCTTTGTTGCCTTAGAATAGGCGAGTTACTTGTAGCAATACCGAAGTAACCTAATATCTCCCTCACTCCACCCACCCCAGAGGAATTATTGTTCCACCCCAAGCCCTGTCCTGCTAAAGAAAACACCAACACCCCCTGTGTTCTTTTTCTAGGGCTGCCATAACAAACTACCTCAAACTGGGTGGTTTAAACAACACAAGTATTTACTATCACAGTTTTGCAGGCTAAAAGTCTAAAATTAAGGTGTAAGTACTGTCAATTTCTTTAAAGGGGTTGTGGGACAAGGGTCCCTTCAGGCCCTCTTCCCACAGCTTGTATACAGCCCTCGTACACATTTCTGGACATTATTAGCTTCTCTGTGTCCAAATTTTCCCTTTTTATAGGGACAGAAGTCTAAGGCCCACCCAAGTGCCCCACTGTAATGCGACTGATGACCTCTGTGGGTTGAAATGAGCTTACATTCTGAGGTCCTAGGGGTCCAGATATTAACGCCTGAATAGGACCAAACCAGTCAACAAATAATGCCCCACCTAGTAGTTTGGCTTCTTACTACACCATGAACATTTGTTCTGAATCCATTGCTAAGCCTTGTGTTGTAAATGGTTTGGATAGAAGTGTAGATGGGCAGGGGACACACTGGGGAGGAAGGGAGAGAAGCGAAGAGTGTCCACGCCCTTAGCTTGGAGGGCAGCCCAAGCATGGGGCTATCTTGAAGATTGCCCTCCCCATATGAACTTAAAGCAAAGCCACCACAAAGGACTATAAAATAATTCTGATATCCCAGTAGGCTCCTGTTAAGTGTGCAGTCTTCAAGGTGAATCGCGTTTTCTCCATCTGAGTAGATATTCTCCCCTCCCAGGCCCTGTGGAGTGAGAAAGACGCCCGGGCAACGGGCACAGGGGATGGCTAGTTGTGCTGAGAACTGCTTGGCAGGTCAGTCGGGGTCTGGCGCAGCCGTGGGTGGCTGCCATGTGGCCCACCCTAGGTGTGGGTGGCCCCAGCCAATAGGCATGTCTCCTGGGGAGAAGAAAAAGGAAGAAGAGTGAAGCCCCCCACTTTCTTCAGAGGAGCCATTCTGGATTCTTCCATCTCTGACCCCACGATGGCCATGGGTTCTTCCTACTCTCCTGTGTAATTGCCCATGCGCGTTATATTAAATCTGACCCGCTAGCGAACCCTAATCTGTACAGCAAGCTGCTGGCTTGGCCAAGTGGCGCTCGCCCAGAGCCCTCAGCCATGTAGGAGCGGTTTCTAACCCTATGACCCAGTGACCTTCTGAGAAAGAAATGTAGTATGAAATAAAGTTAAAGGCATGATTCAGGAAGACAGTGATACAATGTTGCAAGTATTTTGAACATTGTAATTTTCGACTGAGCTAATAGGATGCTAACCAAAGTGGCTTTGCTTCTTAAAGTGGTTCATTTCTGCAACAGCCTTCACAAACACTATAGCTGAGGATGTTGGAAAACGTAAGAATTAAATATTGTAAATATATGTCCATTCTTATCACAAAGTATTTCAATATGTATTTAACATGAGAAAGAAAGCATGGCTCTAGAGAATCAGTACAATGTTGTTTGTGCTAGAAAACAAAGAACCTGCAAGAAACAAACTCAAGAGAAAACTTTGTATCTTTGACTATCTAGAAATATAAAAAGGCAAAACTCAGTTCCTTTTCTTTTTTCACCTATTAGGTCCCTTACACTATACTGCAGATCTCTATCTGTGAATGTATGAAATGAAGGAGAAAAAATGCAATCCTATCTCAATTTCAATTCCAGTCTGAAGTAGCCTTCAAAGATACACTCAGCTTGTGTCAGGGGAGGAAGGTGTGGACAACTTGTTTACATGAATGCTTTGCATGCAGAACAAGGTCATGCCAAGTGGAGACCACAACCCAACTGGGACCCCCTGTCCAGAGGCCACCGCTGGGCTTTATTGTGAGGATACACACATTTCAGAGGCTTCTAATCTAAGTGCATCTGTTCAGAACCTTCGTTAATCAACATAGATGATAGAAACAAACTCATGTTGAAATGAATGGATTCAATTTTCACTTCCTTTGAGTGGATTTCTTAAAATATTTGAAGGATTCTCTCTACTTTGATGGGGGATTAGGATTACTGAGAGTTGAAGCCTAAGTTGAAGGCTCACACTTTGATTTTTATATTTCTCTGTTTTTAACCACTGGGCTGCAGGATTTCTGATTGATATGATTACAGTGACTGAATACTTTTCTAGATATTACTGTTCCCTGAAGATTTCATACACTATGTAACTGTAGCATAAGTAAATAAACATAAAAGATTGAGTTTTCTTTGTACATAAAGAATGAGTTTTATGAAACTTTTTTGAGGTTGTATAAAAATAAATGCTTGTTAATAAATGTATGTGTTACAAAACTTTACCTGCGACTGGCGAGCTCAACTGGGGAATGGAAATCTCCATGTGTGATTAAGAAGGGTTTGCAGGTTCAGTTTGGCTTAATTGCTTCACAACAAGGGTCCTTTAGTTCTATTTCCTTTATTTCATCTCCCTTAATTCCGCTTAATGATCACTTTGCTATTCGTCAGCTCTGGAAAAATCCTGCCTGGGCCTGTTCTGGGTAGGAGTGGCCTCCTTTCCGAGCTGGTGTTGTGAGGGAGGCAGGCGGTCACAGGCCTCACATTCTCCCATATTCCTCATGAAGATGTTATGAGATTTTGATGATACAGTGTGTCAGGGTTAGCTCAGTACAGCGACAGTGTCAAACCAAGGAAGAAATGTCAAAGCAGAGAAGCCATTACAGGGCTGGGGGTACAGGTCATGGGAACTTTAGTAGGAAACCTCCGTCAACTCTCTCTTTCCCAGGGAGGTCCCATGTGGGTGCCACGCTCTGGTTATCCTGTCCTGTCCCCTGTCTTGCAGCTCGGAGTCTGAGTTTCACCTCGCACACTCGTGGAGATTCACGGGCGTTCACTGCATCCTTGGGGTGTTTCATCAGGATCAGGCCCACCCATCTACATCTCCAGGGGCTACCGAAACTGTAATTCTCGCCTTATATTTTCCCATCTGGAATGTAGGCATGTCTTATCCCATTTCTCTATTCTGCTTAGGAATAAACATCTATTTATTTCCTAAAGCCCAGGCCATGTTTCAGGCCAGCCAAACCAGAATTTCTGAGGCCGGAAATTTATTTTCAAAAGTTAAAAACACCTTTTTGATTGACACTTAGTATGTAAATATTTCTGAGGTACAGTGCCATGGTTTGATGTATGTCTACAAGACATGATCAAAATGTATGATGTTTAATTTTTAAAAATCATTACAGTAACGGACAAATCTCCTTCAAAATCCTACCCCTCAGGTTGAACCCCACTCATCCTATCGCTGTTGCTACTTTCTGAAGCAGTTCAGAGAGTCCTGTCTTCAGTACACCTGGCTGCGTCTATCACCTGACCTGATCCGAAACACTCCCCTTCCATGGTCATTCTGAATTTGGAAAAGTTAGACATTGCATTGGACCAGTTCCTGTGGGTGGGGCGGGTACAGGCACTTCATAAGGTACTCATTTTACAGAAATGGACACAAATGGTTGATAAACAAGGTGTAATAAAGATTATGGTTAATATGTAAGTAAAAATGTATTGCTTAAAAAAAAAGACATTGCCATAAGTCCCCCTCAAAATACACCCTCTTAC
Organism: Tympanoctomys barrerae; assembly: GCA_002564285.1. Lineage (NCBI taxonomy): Eukaryota > Metazoa > Chordata > Mammalia > Rodentia > Octodontidae > Tympanoctomys > Tympanoctomys barrerae. The sequence goes on from NDGN011476481.1 coordinate 17,690, forward strand.
TCTGAATATGCTTATCTTATATTCATGGCGATGTGTCTGTTTTTTTTTTTTTTTTTTAATGTA
>NDGN011476487.1:0-13345 GCA_002564285.1 Tympanoctomys barrerae
CTGTAAACAGGCAGATCACTATAAGTCCAATCTAGTAGTGAGACCCTGAACACCCTGTAGACCATTCCCTAAAATACCAAAAAAAAAGAAAAAAAAAAATCTCTTTCACTTTCTCTTTCCTCAGCAAACATGACTGTAGCATGTACCTCCGGTTGCTTCTATTGAGTCTGGTTTTCTTTTCTTTCTTTTCTTTTCTTTCTTTCTTTTCTTTTTTTTTTTTTTTTGAGTCCTGTTTTCTTGAATAAACTCTATACCTTCAAAGGGGAAAAGCCTCTCAGCTGCTTATTTTGAATCATAATTAGAGTTTGATACTAAGCCTGGTGGGGGTAGGAAAATCATAGAATATATCCTTCAAAGATAAGGGAGAAGTACCGAACAATTCCAAGAAAATTGTCCAAATTTTGCTGCTCTTTAAGAAATTATTCTGGGATTACAACCCATAGATAACCATTACCTTGAGAATTGTGCTTCTGTTTCTCAAATACATTTACATATTCACTCATGTGTCTGGGCTTCCCCACATTTCCGCCAGGGTCAGGCTCCATGGTTCTTCTCTGTGTGCTGAAATATTGTCCTTCAAAATGCAAAGAAATCTCATTTGTTCTACCCCTAGATAGTATTTTTCCATTTGCCCTTCTGTTCTATCTTTTCATAACATTACTAGTGTTATAAAACTTATGTCATAACTGATTTGTCTGTTGTCTGTCTGTCATCTCTCTATCTGCCTATATATCTGTCTATCTACCCTTTTATAACTATCATAAGCTTCTAGAAAGAAAGAATCACATCTTATTTTTTCATAGTATTAACAAAAATATTGCAAATATTTCTCAGTAAGGACATCAATTTTAAGTCTGAGGAGCATGACATAGAGTTTTGAACCTCTGTCTTTCAGGTAATAATACAAAGGTTGGTTTCTCACCCCCAGAGTGAATCCAAACCACCACTGGCATCAGACAGTAGGCATTCTGGAGACAGAGGCAGGACCTCTCCTGCACCACCAATGCAATGCACATGCACTATGCGTTTCAGAGTTGTGTTTTATTTTAAACATTACTATGGAATAAATGTCCTTGTCCCATAGGAAGAAAGGGTATCCAGTGAGTCTATTTTCTAAAGCGCTGTCCAAAGAAGTATTTATCAAGACTACTTACATTCTGGGTATGAATAGATTTTCTGTAATCTACATCGTTCCTTTAAGCAACTTTTTTCATGAAGTATACTTGGCATTCAAGAAAATGGTATCATATGACATGTACAGTTTGGTAAGTTTTGACACATGAATACTTCTACAAAACCTATCAAGACATCAGGATTTTGAGCGCATCCTTAAGCTCCAGTTTTCTTCATGCTCCTTCATAAAACACCCTACCACACCTCCATCTCCAAACAATCATTCATGGGGGTTTTCTCTCTTTAAAGTTTCTCTTTTTTTAGGGTTTTATACAAATGCAACCATGCATTTGTATTTTTCTTTGGCTTCTTTCATTCAGCATAATCATTTTGAGGTTCATCTTTGCTGCTGTACCTATCAACAGTCATCTGTGAAATCCTTCCCTGTTCTGTCCTGCCCTGGCTTCAGGAAGGAGAGGCCACATACACTGTGTCTGTCATCTTAACTATTGCCATCATCCACTCACATTTCTATCATGAGTCTCACTCATAGCTTTTGGGCATCACTCACGATCACAGTTCAACTGTGTTGTCTTTTGAGATCTAAATTTCTGGATTCAGTCATATCTCCTGGAAAAGAAGGGTTTGAAAAGTGAGCTCCAATGGCCTGGGGAAGGAAAGTCATTGTAGGACTTGTTCACATCTCTTTGTCTTTTAGTGTTCCTAGTGGATTATAACACCCAGCATTCAATCAGGCCTTCGTAGACTTCCCAACCCAGCAGCATCTTGTCACAAGTCATGATTAATGTTTTCACTTCTTTGCATTATTTCTTTACACATTATTTCAACCAAAACCTTATCATTCATTCCTGGAACCAAAAGAGAGTGCAATGCTTCAGGCTGACTGTGTTGTCTTTCATTCCAAATGCCCCTTCCCTTTTGACCTAATTTTGACACTAGTTTTTTACTTTGAATTACTTTCCAAATCTTTCAGATCCATAAAGTTTGAATTCATCTCTTCTTTTCAGGAGCAGTTCTTTATTCCACTCCTATTCCTGGCAATCCCATTAACTTGAAAATAAATAAGTAGAAGGAACACTTTTTTTCTAATCAATGATATGCAACTTTGATCTATTTCAAATTACCTTTCATTATCAATAAGGCCAACTCCTGATCAGTACATTATTTTACAAAATTGACCTCTGTATGCCCATGCCCACCCCCACACTTAGTTCTCTATGCAAGAAGGATAAAAAGTCTCTTGCTTGAGACTAGGAAATGGAATTTAACGTTTAATTTCTACAATAATTAAAATATATCCTATGGCTTGGGGTCATTCTCCAATGACTTCACACTTTTAAAAATAGCATGACTTGGGCAAGTCACTTCACCTCCTGGGAATTTAATTTTTCATTTGAGAAACGGAAGGATTTGAAAGCAATGATCTCTGAAATTCCTTCCATCTCCAGGTCTCCATGAATCTGTGACTCTGTAATATGTGCCTTGCAGGAATTTTGCAAGAATTAATGTTTTTGAAATAATTTAGGGCTCAAGGATGAAAGGTTTTATGCTAGTGCCAAAAACTATTTTTATTAAATGAAGCGTGCCAGGGAAGCTTGCTCTGCCCGGGGACCGCTGCTGTCAGCGACATCCCCGGCACTGCCTGTGCCCAGCACAGCTCCAGAAAGGGCAAGGTGGAGCCAGAGTCCTGGTGAGTAGGGACACAAACATCCCTAGAGGCCAACCAGGAGAGCTGTGACGGGAGTGCACAAATATAGGCACCCCCATAAAACTATGTGGCAAGCTCCGACCTCTGTGGTCATGCTGGAAGGAAGGGAAGTTGGCAGTTTCCTGTCACCCACTGGCAGGGGCAGTCCCCGGGACAACCATCTGTGTTCTACCCTTCCTTACCTAGTGCTTCCTGCCTCATTGTAGCCAACCATTTCATGTGCCCATTCTGCCTACTTGTACACCTGAATTGGAGGGCCAATATCTGATATTCATTTTAAGAAAATGTATGTATTCTCCACTTAAGTTTTTTTTTTATTCTTGCTTCAGTTAACAGGCTCACAGAAGTATAATAAATTCCTAATTACTCCAAATTGAATCATTCACAAGCAATGCTTTTTCCACCAGAGTTATGTTACTAGTCTCTTAATACTTCTCAACATTGACTGGATTAGTTATATCAAGTTCTCTAGCTGCACTGAGAAAAGGCTTCAATGCTTTGGAGCAGAATATTGAAGCGCATCATTCAGGTTTAAGACAAATTCCACTACATCGTCTGGGTGATGAAAAGGTCAAAGCCAGTCCCATCCAGGACAAGCAGTAGGCCCCCCAACAATGCTACTTCTTCCCAGGTCATGGGCTATGAGGTCTATGCGGAATACTGGCTACCTGCTGTCCAACTTTGGAAACAAACAATCAAGATTCCACAACCCACAGGACTATCTCTATGAGGGTAGATGCCACAGCAGCAATGTAAAAATATAGCCTGTTACCCTGTGAAGTCTTATCTAGGTCTTCATGTGCTGTGTGTACCACTAGAAAATAGGAATTGTGCTTCAATGGGCCTGGGGTCTGAAGATCTTATCCTTAGGACACAGAGCTCTAGGACAAAGCTCCTCAGTCCTCAGCACCCAGTTGAGTCTGCAGAGGGCTTTGAAAACACGGATGGTAGGAAGCCCCTCACCTCAACTCTAACCAACTCCCAGTTGTGCTTGACTGACTGACAAGAGGTTCTTGTTTTGAATAGCATTACTGTACCCTCTCTGGTGCCTTGTACAATTTCATTTTTATTATTATCATCACCAAGTGTTTCATAATGAAAATAATACTGCTTCTGTTTTGCTTTAAGGAGAGTAGAAGCTATAAAAATGTAAAACATGGGAATCACTGGAATATAAAGGTATTTACCTATTCTGTCTCTCCATTCCATTACCCTAAATCCCATTAACTTTGCCTAGAATTACCCACCCTTGGAGATCACTGCCCAGAAAGAGACATTAAGCTTTCCTAAGACATGTGCTCTCAAAAATTGTTTGCTGTGAGATTTTTGAGGAAAATCAGATAGACAAAGTAGTTGTGTCACACACTTGTTTATAACTGTGAACCTGAAAGTGTTGTAGTACGCTGAAGCTATGGGGAAATGTCTATGTTGAAACATGATGAAAACAAAAGACATGGCTGAATGTGAAGTTGTGACTTTACCCCACCAAGAAGGAGGCAGCCCACCCAGGATTAGAGGGACCATTGATGGCACTGTCGGTGACTTCTTGTAGTGATGGCACCGAACCTTGGCCCTCCTGCCTCAGCCTCTCAGAGTACTGGGATTACACTAGCAGAGTGGTGCTGCCACCACACCTGACTTCACTTTGGAGTTTTTAACTCAGATACAGACAATAATGGATTTTTATAATTGTGTGGATTCTGAATTAGCCAGTGCAGAGGTTTAATATATTAAGAAGCAACATGGTGAGTTGGACTGCACTTATTGAAACTAGTCTGGGACACCACTGAGAGCAGGGACAGACATTAAAATGTGCAGCTCAGTGTGTTCTTCAGCCAGAACAAGGTTCTCCATCATGAAGCCAGATGGAGGATACAGTGGTACCTTTGTTCCTGACGTTCGTTGGTTCCACAAGCTGTAAAGAGATCAAAACTCTGAGCACCAGACAGGTTGTTTTGGCTGGAAACCGGGGGGGGTGGGGGGCACAAGGCAATTGACATCGACAGGTTCTAGAAGGCACATGGAGCACCAAACAAATAACAGTACCGGGACAAAAGCTTCATGTCAAAATGCATTGAGTACCAAATTTGATGAGTTCTGAAGCTGTAGAGTGCCAAAGTATGACGGTGAAGAAGAAGGAGAAGAACAGATGGAAATAAAAATATGGTGGCTCAGGATGTAGGTAATTAATAAAGTGTGGTCAGTGTGGGAGACAGAGATCAGAGGATATGAAATTCCCATCCAGAGATGGAAAGAAAAATGTCATGTGCAACTGATAGGCATGCTGAATACTGGTCTGTGGAATCTCTACTTTATTTATAGGGATGAGAAATGGGGTTGGGATTTAAGAACAAAAACACCTACAAAATATTGAACAAGAAAGCAATTCAATGGAGTTGTGCCAGTGAAGGCCAGAATTAAGCCAATAATCTATAAGTTCACTTTCAAAACTACTTCAGTATACACCAATTATTTCTTATATGAATATAGTTATCAGTTGTCTTAACAGTGACTATATGGTTAAATGCATCAAAGTGTGTTAATGGGTTTTTTAAAAACACTCGCTAGACTCTGTTAGAACAAAGATTTAGGTGGGCATGGCTAGATGTGACTCTCTACCTTGTGGGGACAGAATCATAGGGTTCATACCTGGGCTGCCACTTCATTGGTGACTCATAACTTCTTAGGGCCGTAGAGTCCAATATGATAAAATGTATTAAATAAACAATATCAGAGACATCTTTCCATGTATGTCTTTGTGTAGACACACTGGAATTCTATCGTTGTATTTACTTATTAGTGGTTTGGGGATTTCTGGCCTTCCTACAATTAATATCACACTGTATGATATCAGGATGCTTTCATCTTCCCTGTGGAAACATTTTCATCAAAATGATGAAGATGCTTTTTCAATCAGAGATTTTGGTAAAGACTATGTGTCAGTGAGAAAAGATGTAATTTCAACTTTGTGAAATTCCCAGTGGCTAAGCTAGCAATCTTTTTGTCTTTCACACACTCAATGGTATTCTCACAAGATATGTTGATCTTAGTTGGATGTCCGCTGATTTTCAGGTAAGTCCCCCACCCAAGAACTTACATGCATATTTTCATAGTCATCTAATGCTCACTTCAGCCATTGCCTCTGTTGATGTAGTCCATAATCTGCCTTGAACAAAATTAGTGGACAGAGACCAAAAAGACATTTTTTTTTATTAAGAAAGCGGGCATCTTGAACACTAGATCAGTAACTCACTTTAGAAATTGGAATTTTTGTTACAAATGTTTCTTAAATCCATTCAAAGTATTTATTGCACAGCAAAGAGGATCAAGTTAACCTCCTTTCCAAATTGAAGGTTGTCAGTGGTGATGACTAAGAAATACAAGAACATTATTTTGTTTTATAAGCTCCAGTCAAATATCGATGCTACCCTATGAACTCCCTTAGAAGAAATGTTAAGGAAATAATAATCTTGAAGCTTACTGTGTTGATGGTTTTGTAACCTAGTATGCCCGCTGTCTTAGTTACTTTTCTCTCATTGCTGGGACAAAATACCCAGCACCCAAAATGAAGAAAGGAAAGATTTATTTAGCTCACAGTTAGTGGAGGTTTCAGTCCACACTCACCTGGCTCCAAGGCAGGGTGGCACATGGCAGGGAGCAGTCATTTATGACAGTGGAAAACAGCAAAAGCAGAGAAACAGCAGCTGCAGCAGCTAGCAAGGCTCTCTTCCCTCCTCATTTGTATGCAGGTTATCCACTCCAGAGCAGGATTAGCACTCACACCCATAATCCCAGCATTGGGTCATGAATTAATCACAAACTCTAGAAATCACCCATCACTGCATGAGGTTTTGAGGGAACAACTAAACACAAAGCATAACACCCACTCAAAATTGTATTTGGATTAAAAAAATACAATTATTGAAAAATACACACAATTATTTTTGTAAGCACACTTTATGTAGCCAAGTGGGCAATATATTATAAAGTAAAGTTAATATTCTTACTGCTAATTACTTGTCTTGATGTCAAAATGTCACGTGTATTGTATGCACTATTTGAAATTTAAGGGCCAGCCAAATAGCTCAGTGGATTAAAACAACTGCAAGTAGGCACAGGGGCCGGGGGTTTGATCCTCGGGCCTGCAGTGCGGGCCCTGCCTCCGGGGCATGCTGAGGCAGTAATTGAGACTGGGCTTGGTGGCGAACACCTGTAATCCCAACTCTTGGGAGGCTGTAAACAGGTGTATCACTATGAGTCTGATCTAGTAGTGAGACCCTGTACACCCTGTAGACCCTTGCCAAAAAAAAAAAAAAATTAACCTCTTAAATACTGATATAGAATAACTCTATTGGGAAGAGAAAGGCGTAGACATTGTCATTGACCCCTGTCTTAGCTGCCTAGTTCATAATAATCAAACTATGAAGGCAACAGTAGGTCACATGATAGCAGCTTAATTATTTTGAGACAGTGCTGGCCTTTTCATTTATCCTATCTGCTTTCTCTGTTAAATCCATATCTACACTTTGAAGAAGATACATCTGGCTTTGAATCCAGGCTCTGCCACCTAGTGGTTACAAGACCTTAGGAAAGTTACTCACCCTCTTGAAGTCCCAGCTAATTCTTCTGGAGCCCTAAAACAATTAACATTTCCCACCCAGGGCTTCCTTGAAGAAGGAGGCATAAGAAAGCATATGCAAGGGTCCCTGCTCTCAGTACGGGTCATAGAAATGTTAATTATTATGATTAACATTATTGACATTATAGCAGCATTTTAACAGACAATTTTGGTTTAGCAAATTTGTTACTTCATTGCTGAAAAATAGTGTCATGGGGGGTGGAATAATGAGTACTAAATGTCAGTCAGACCTAGCTTCAAGCTATGGATGCTATTGCATAGATCCTAGGAGGAAATGCCCAGAGAAGTCACAGGAGTTGGTAGCAAGCTCCATTTTAGTTTTCTAGACTGCGCCCAGTTCTGTCCTGATGGCTCTGCCAATCCCAGAATGGATAAGCACATGGCACGGGAGGGGTAGGAGGTGGGCAGGGAGTGGAGCAGGCAGCAGCCTCCCTGGCTCCCAGATTAAGGTTTTAAATCCTAGGTACTCCGTCTCTGCTGGAAAGTGTGCTTTGGCAACAGCAGTTCTTTGGTATTTCAGATTCAATTTTCAAAATGTATATAAGGGTGATTAAAATATATGGTCAATGTTTCAAATAAAAAAAATCATTACAGTTAAAGATACATTGCCATGAATCACCCTCAAAATCCTCATCCTCTACTTCTAGCACACTTATCCCAAAGTCCTCGCCAGCTTTTGGAGCAGTTCTGGAACTGCTTGTTCCATCCTGTCTTTTCAGATGTGATCAAAAAATATAGTGAATGTATTACCCAGTGCCTTCCACTGGAAAGGCAAGCTTACCAAAACACAACCATGTGTCTCCATCCGTCTTATTCAGCAGATCTAGAGCTGTGCAAATTCAACTCTTTCCCAAAATCAAATGATCATGAAAAGTAACTGTTTTGAATAAATTTGGTACACTGAGGAAACCATCCTAGGGCAACTAAAGATACAAAAGAGGACTTCCTGAACTGCATCAGGAAGTGGCAAAAGTGATTGGGTGTGTGAGAGCAAGAAGGAATATTTTGATGGGGATTAATAGCAGTGTTTCTCCTGGCGTACTCTTAGCGTAGGAGCTCTGCAACCTGCAGCCCACAAACTAAACTCATGTTGCTCTCTGTTTTCATATGAATTATAAGCCACATAGAATTTTCCTTTTGTAATTGTTGATGTGAAATCCAACTTTAAAAAAAAATTTTACACATTCACTGTGATTTTTTTAATCATACGTCATAACAACCAGAGGTATAGATTACTACGATTTAGTTATTACATACTGGCTAAGTGATTCTTCTTGCTTGTTCTTAGAAAAGAACAAGAAAGCTGGGTGTGTGGTGTGCACCTGCAAGCTGAGTGATATGAGAGACTGAGGCAGGAAGATCACTTGAGTTCAAGAGTTTGAGGCCAGCCTGAGCAATGTAGTAAGACCACCATCTAAAAAACAAATGGGCTGGGGATATAGCTCGGTGGCATGAGTGCCTGACTGTCAAGCTCAAGGTCCTGAGTTTGATTTCTGGTACCAAAACAAACAAACAAGAATAACAAAAAATTCTAGGGTGTATTGTAACACTTGTAATGGTGATGAAAACAGTGTTTCACATCAAAATAAAAATATTTCATCACCAGGTGTGGTGCTTTTCTCTGCATCCTCATTTTATGAATGATATTCCTCCCTGATTCCAATATGAAAAGCTAATAGCAAATCATGCCAATGTGATTTCTCATTTGGGTTATTGTATATTTCTCCACTCACAGTGGACATGGAGTTCTGAGATCATTTGTAAGCAGATCTGCTCTGTTCTGAGAAATGGGAATCTGTTGGGATTTTTTTTCACTTTTGCAGTCCTCATTCTGTCCCACTATTTTCTCCTGAGAACAGCAGAGCAAAATCAAAATGGCAAATAATGGACAGTTTCAGTTTCTTAAAATTCTTTTCCACTAAGGGACATCCTCCTCGTGTGAGAGCTGCACAACCTGCAGCCCACAAAGCAAGCTCATGTTGCTGTCTGTTTTCATATGAATTATAAGCCACGTAGAATTTTCCTTTTGCAATTATTGATGTGAAATCCAAATGAAATAACACTTCACATCATATAATGATGCAGGTGAGATTCCATTCTTAGCATACATGATTAAAGTTTTATGAGAGCTCAGCCGTGCTGATTCATCTGTACGCCGTGGCAGCTCCTGTGTCCCTGTCACTCTCCTCCCTTCGCTCTGCTGCTTGGCCCATTGCAAATCACAGCACACAGCTGCTGTTCTACTACATTCCAGATGCCATGAGTGGGATTTTGTGACTGTTGTAGTTCATCTCAAACACGAGAAAGTGGACCTTGAATTTTGCAGGCACATCAGATAATGGAATGAACAGCCACATTTGGGGAAAGCAGAGAAACTTCAGAGAAGCAGTTTTTCACAACAGAATTTATTGCCAAAAGCAAACAAAAGGCAAAAATGAGGCTGAAGCTAATTTTCTCAGCATTTCCTGAGACATCCAAACAAGGACATCTTCTTTCCAGTGTTAACTTCCTAAATCATTAAGGTGGCACGAGTTAAAGAGGGGGAGCCAGGGAAAATAATTAAGGTTATCAACTTTTTGGCAAGAACAGTTTCTAAGAGCTTCAGACAAAGGGAGAAGCATGAAGAGTTTGTTTGTAAAACAAGGCAAACAATCTGGAGTGACTTCCTTTGGGTCTTGATCAGCCAAGTGTTTGCCTTAGTCAGTTGCTGACAACTAGAGACGTCAATGATGTGTCTCTTGTAAGTGACTGAGCAGTTAATTTCTACAAGTAGTCTGCATGAAATAAATCAAGATGAGAATATTAAAAGAACCAGAAAGGTACGAATTCAATACTAGCTGAAAGGGAATCTACAAAGATGTGATTGCATTGAGGATAGCGAAGATACATGAGGAAGAGAAACAAGATTACTATTTATAAATGTAGCTCATGAAGATGGATGGTGTTTAAAGTCTAAGGATGTTCACTGTGTTGTTTATCAAAAAAAATCTTCACAGAAAATATCCATGGTGAGGGACCAAGTCAACAGCAGCAACTGTAGATTCCATTGGCTTTTATGAACTTAACCATCAGGCGGATTTGAACTCTCAGCCCAGACTGAATGTTTTCTGAAATAATTCTTGTGACCACTGTAATCAAACACTGAGTGGTTTTGAAATTAGCTTTCTTCAAGACTATATAGTATCTCTTAATAAACATTAAGAAAGGCCAGCAAATGCCAGGTCCTGAGTTCAATTCCCAGTGGAAAAAGGCCAATGAATACTTATATTGAAGTGTACCCTTCAATAGTCACTTTCACAATAAGTTAAGCTTTTTTTTTCAATGTCAATGAGCACTTTCTTGATCTTGCCTTGACATTTCAAAATGGGAATTAAAAGTAATAAAGCATATCAGAGATATTTTAAACAAAACAGAAAATATAAAGATTTTAAAAATTATCTATAGACTACCACCCTGAAGTGGCCTCATTCAACCTTGAAAATTATTCTATTTGGGAATTTATTTGTAAATTTTTATATGGGCTACTTTTCTTTTTTAAATGAGGTTTCTATTATCCATTTCTTTCCTTTTACCAACATGTCATGAATACCTTTCCACTGCCAAAGGATGAGTTATAATTGAAAATATGGTGAATATTTACATTGTTTTAAATTTAGTACAGAAAAAGACATTTTAGCTAGCTTCCCTCAAAGGCAGTCCATCTTTCTGTTGTACACTTGTCCCAGCCTTTATTACTTTTATTATTAGAGTTTAGAGAAAGTTGTAATTCCCATTTTAAAATGTCCCAGCCTTTCCAAAGCACTCTGTGTTTAGTTGTCCTGTCATGGCTGCCTTGATGCTTTTAAAGTTACTTCAATTTTGTAATGCCAAATGTTTTAAGTGCTCTGTGCTCTGGAAAGTTAGAATATTTAGCTAGATCTTCAATTATGCAAATTAATAAACTATAGTTCTGAGCTAAAACACACTTACTACCACATTTTCGGAGTTGTGATCAACGTGGGGAGGAGCTTGCACACTGCAGTATCGACTTAGCCACAGTGAAACTCAAGACTCTATCTAAGAGACTACAGAGACGCTTCTGAGATATGAATAATTTCAACTAAATCCTGGGCCTATCCATTGCAATCACTTTTTAGTAATCCTTGTGTAAAGGACCTTTCATAGATAAAATACGTAAAATCTTGTTCCAGATCACATTAAGAGATGAACATTTGCAATCAATCTTGATACTAGAGACTAAATTTGAACTGAATATATATTCTTTATCATTACTATAACAACTTGCTACAAGCCTAATGACTAAAAATAACTGTGATTTAATCTCATAGTTTGGTAGACCAGAAGCCTGAAAGCAAATATACTTTCCTGAGTCCTCTGTTTAGAATCTACAAGATGAAGTACTTCAAGGTATTAGGAAAGTGGGTTTCATCTCTGGAGTTCTGGAACTGACTTTCCTTCTAAACTCATTCAAATTTTGAGGCTGGGGAGATAGCTCAGTGGCATGAGCACCCACCTGGCAAGCACAAAGTCTTGAGTTCAATCCCTGGTACGAGAGAAAAAAAAAAAGGTAGCATTCAGATTTTGGACAAACCTGATGAAAGTCCTTATAAAATGCAGTCTCCAGGAATCCACGTTTATATAATGAGTGGACAGGGATCATCTCTATGCAATAAAATAAAGACACCCCTCTTGGCAAAGGAGACTGTCACAGGAAAGATGCAATCGCACAGCAAGAGGTTTCAGCTCCACATCTCTGTCCACTGATTTTGCCTTTGTCAACAAAAGAATAAAAAATTTAAATGTTCACATATTTTCTGGACCTGTTCAGTGTGTCACAGCATGCAAACAGTTAGGTGAAACTTATCCTGGAAATGTTTTCACTCGAATATTAACTCATTTTGCTTACATCGCTTTTCCTGTCTGGAAGGCTGTTACGCAAAGGTCACAGCAGAATTCTCTACTTTGTTTGACAGACTGAAGATCAAATTTTTGAATGTCGAACCGTTTGAGTTGGTCTATTATCTAATGACATTTTGCTTAGTTGTTGTTTTCTTTTTTTCTTTTCTGAAGAAATTTTATTTCCCTTGCAAGAAAACTACATATGAATTAAACAAATCACGTGCAGGTTCTATGACACCAGGCGTTCTTCCACATCTTCCATCTCACTTTCTGTACCATTCCAAAGGGAGGAAAATTTATCACAAGAGGTGGGAAAAGGGCTGGGTCATAACTCAGTGGCATAAGCACCTGCCTAGCAAGCGCAAGGTCCTGAGTTTGATCCCCAGTACAAAAAAAAAAGGAAGAAAACCATGAGATCATTTTGATCCCCTCCTCTAATCCTTCCCCCAATCCCTTGGCCCATTAAGGTACCATCTCCCCAAACTGAATATAATTATTATGTGGTACACACATAATACTAATTTTTGAAAAATGAGTTGAATCATCAGTCCTTTCCTCTTATTGCCCCCTATGGACTGTGAATCCCACCCCACTTTCATCCCTGTGCAGTGGTGTCAGTGGAAAGTGGCCGAGCAGGGTAGCCCCTGGGGCATGGTTTTTCCTGGGATCAGGACCATTTGCATATCAGCAATAATAGTACCTGCATGGACATTTTCAGAAAATAGTGAAATGGGCCAAAAGCATATATGTTCTTTCTAAACAATATCAAAGGTCCGGCCTTCCTCCTGCCTGGTTTAGGCCATGACCTCTGTGTGTCTCCCAGCCAGGCCCCTCCATGAGTTACATCCCACCTGATGAGGCAGCTGTACCAGAGCCAGAGCTGAGCTCTCCTGGTGCTGGTTTCTTCATGGTGGTGCTGCAGTTGATGCCAGCTGCTGCAGCAGTTACTAGTGAGCTGCACCTTG
>NDGN011476489.1:0-10592 GCA_002564285.1 Tympanoctomys barrerae
AAAAAAAAAAAGACTTTCCCGGGCACTTAGTGAGACCCTATTTTTAAAAAAGATACGAAGGGCTCAGGATGTAGTTCAGTACCATCAAAGGAAAAAATCCAATGATATAGGAATCCAGTGCTAAGCCGACATATCTACTACAATTTGCTTATAATTTCTAGAATAGCCCATAGATACAATCAAAACAGGTTCATCTTGGTGTGTTCAAGCCTGAATAGCAAGATTGCCAAGGACACAATTACTTTATAAGCAGATACTTTAATTGAATAATAGGTAATATTAGCTTAGATATTTCCTAGACTTTTCTATTTTGTGATTTTATGAGAATATCCACTACGACTTCTATGTAATTAAGAGGCCCCAAGGGATATTTTTACCTCTGAACAAGAGTAACTATCCCATAATCACCCCAAAATAATATTTAGGTGTTTCTTCTATTGCTGTGGGGTCCACAATATAGAACACAGTAGCCCACAAATGTTAATTATGATCTTGAAATAAAAAAGAAGCTCAAAGTCAAAGCAACTTATGTGATCAATAAAGGGCGTTCATGCCCCTCCACAGACGGGAACGAGTGACAAAGCTGGACTTCGTGCACCGAGCACAGCCCACGGTGCTGCAATCGCGGCGCTGCTGTGCTCCGTGGGGTACCGGGCCACGATAGGGAACACGCCAGCGTGACGGAGCCAGAGTGACGCTGCCCCCCAGGAGCCGCGTCCGGACTTCTCTGAGCGCATCCGGAGAGCGCCGCGTCTCAATGTGCCTGCACATCTGCAGTAGCAATGTTGATACTTCTCCATGTTCCCTTCTGGTTGCTAAGAGATTTACGTCGGACAGACTGTTGTGAGCACCGCAAAGCAGTTGCGTCCACAGAGCATTTGCTTCAGCTCAGTGAGTCCCAAAGCCTCCCCCACCTCACCCCTTCCCCATTCGGCTTCCAAGTCAAACGGGGGCCCAGACAGAGGGGCGGCAGCAGGGCGGCATCGCTGCCCAGGAGCCTGCGGAGGCTGGCGCCCTACGTGCGGCGCCGACCTGAAGGAGGACCCCGTCTGTCCACATGGATGTACGTCCCTTTCCACATGTGTCTCAAAAGTCCGCTTATCACCCTGTACGGGCTGGGGCGGAGGAACAGAGGTGCAGACGGGGAGCAGTCCACAGTGACCTTCCCACAGACCGGCCCAGTAAGATTAGAGCAGAATCCAGCACAACACGGGAGCTTCACGAGGCCGCCCTGGGCGCAGCTCTCTGAGGTACGCCTGCACCCAAGTCCTCACTCTGCCGGCACTTTGATGAAAACACGCTCAAGAAGTTTATTTACAAGAATATCAAAGTGGGAGCGAGCTATATTTAACATCATGCAGCAAACACAAGTGGAACCTGCTAAGTTGGGTCTTATAAAACCTATTCTGCTGCAAAAGGCAGAGAGCTGCCTTTAGCTCCCCACTCAGAAGAAAATGGCAAAGGTACCCAAAATACTCGCGGTCACTCTGAAGAGAGGAGCGTGCAGCAGAGGGCATCTGCGTGTCATTTAGAAGGCACATGCCTTGGTGCTCAGAGAAAATGAAAACCGCCTTCCCCTGGGGGATTCTCACAAAGACACATAAAAATGCTTTATGCTCTGGCGTCCACGTCCAGCCCGCAGGCTTCCTCCATGCTTATTCACTGCCACGCGGAGAAAGCGCTTGGCCTCACTTGCACCCAGCTCCAGGAGCTCCACTGAGCCAAGCCACCACACGCCAAGAACTCTCCGGCTAGAATCGGCCACCCTGACCTGGGGGCCCCCAGCCCCTGCCCCCACGCCGCGGGCTATGGGGGGGCGTCCAAGTCCTCCCTTTGAGCTCAAGCAGCCAGTGCTGGAAGGTGGCAGGTCACGGCCCCGTCAGGGAGTGCCTGCATTTCAGGCAGCCTCTCACCCGGCTAGCACAAACAAGCCTGCACCCAACCACATAAAGTTATTTCTAGCAGTCCCTTCCATCGTCCATCCTACCTAAGAAGAGGCCCCAAAGAGGGGAGGGACGACAGAGCAGGCAATGACTTTTCTGTCACATCTTTAAGGTCATGGATGTGCCTGAGAAACGCGCACATGTGACACAGGGGCAGCATGACAGCGACTTTTCCTCGAGCCAGCCCTCTGTGAAGCCCAAGGGCCGGCCCTCTGGCCTCTCCCCCAACCCAAGTCACCGCAGCACATTTAACCTTGACCAGGCTGGCAAGAAACTACTTTCAACTCCCTGGCAACAGCCTCCTCCTGAGTCCCCGAGACACGTCCGAGGCACTGGGAAGTGAGGCAAGCCTTCCGCAGAGCCCCGCAGAGCCCCCCAGGAGGAAGCCGCCCCGGCCACGCCGGCCAGTGGCCATGCGCTAGCCCTGGGTTCGGCCCCAGGCCCCATTTCCACCCCAATTTACACTCTACACAGCATGCAGAAAGAGCCCTTCACGCTTCTCCCAGATGCCAGGAGGAGATTAAAACAAAAAGAATCCAGGCAGGATCAACGCTCTGGCACACATAGCTACCTTTTTCTTCCGATCCCGGGACCGTTTGCGGTGTTTCCTTTTCTTCTCGGTCTCTTCTTCAGCATTGATTTCTAAATCCCGGTTTTTCTTTAACTGTGAGGCTGCATGAGCCATAATGCATTGAAAAGGATCCCGTCAGGCGCTCAGGGCTTCCTTTAAGAGGTGATCTCGGGCACCTTTAATCAGGCGTACAACGGCATTCCGCTCCACGGAGAGAAGCCTTGGACTGGAAGCAGGAAGGCATTCAGAAGGCAAAGATGCTGGAGAAGCGGAAGCTTTTAGAAAGCAGAACGGTGGAGTCCAGGCTTCATCCTGCACCTTCCTCTACCTGAGCCGCAGCTCGGGAGTGCAGCCATTGTAATGCGTGGACCGGAGTGCAGGGAGCTGGGACCAGGAGGCTGTGTTAGCTGTGTCCCCTGCCACCAGCTGGAAGTGTCTAAGTGATTCCTCCGAAGGGGGATGCTGCACAGGATGCTGCTCCGAAGGGAAGAGAGAGAGAGGCACCACGCGTGCAGCAGCAAAACCCAGCACTAATTCTGAAAAACTATTTTAGCATCCTTCAAACACAGAGAGAAAGGGCTGCGATTTATGCACCACCACTAGATCTGCACAGAGCACAATTTAACCCATCGTAGAATGGAGCAGTTCCCACTTCAGTTCAACTGCTGATGGTGACAAAATATATAAAATAAGACTTCAAAAAATATGCTGAATTCGCCTGGGAGAGGCTGACTGCATTATGAGGGGAACAATGCGCGCATTGCTGGCTCAACAGTGCGTCCTTTATGCGGAGTTATCGGCCCCAGCGTGTCCTGTGGAGGGACTACAGCACGGCTTGTCATCGTTGAAAAACAACTCGCTGATGACAACACATTGCACAGAAAGCCGCGAGCGTGGTGGTGTAGGGAACAGATGCCTGGCTCACGGGAGGCTCTGCAGGTCGACCCTCTCCTGGTGTCCTGGGGCCCCAGGGTCAGGGAGGGAGGGCAGCACAGGCGCCAGCGCTCACGAGCTGCTGAGATACAGGCCAGCTTTCCCGTGAGGCTTTGCTTCAATCACCTTACTATTTCTGCCACCTGAGTCCTCAATGACTGCAGCCTCTGAATATTCATGGTGTGAAGTGAGGCAGCAGCAATGATCCGGGCCTGCCAGGGCGTCTTCTGGGAGCACGCACGCACGCACTGGAAGAAATCTAATAAGTGGAACTCATTCACACACACGCGCACGTGTGCACACGTGCGCGCACGCGCGCGCACACACACACACACACACACAGAGTGGCAGCTTTAGCAAGAAACTGCTGCAATGTTAGGCTGCACCTAAACGCATGGCCTGAGATAAGAAACCCTAATCCCATGGAGAAAATAAGGAGAAAACAAAGATGTTCTTCTACCAAGGAGACTTAGTATGTGCATCCAAAGGCTGAAGTGGTTCACCCTGGCCTTGCGGGTGGATTTGTGGGCTGCCTGGAAGGTGCGACAGGACACAGTGTGGCGCCTCCAGGGAAGATCTGCTCAGGTTCTCCAAGTCTGCTCCCCTGCTTCAGCCAAAATCCCAAGAGCCAACTCCTACCCGCAGCTTCTACTCAGCATCTCTCTGATTTAAAGTCAAAGCCCTTCCCCTTTCTTCCCTCCTGAGGCACTCTTTTGAGGCTGCCACGCAGTGATAGGAGACGGCAAGGAAAAGATCCAAGGACCATGGCATATTCTGCTTACTCCAAGCACACTTCTCTGAGAACCACACAAACCCACTCTGGTACAGGGGTACTGAGGGCCTACTACGCACACCACTTCTCAGGTGCTTGCTTTCCACAGGTACTATCTTCATAAAGAGTTCCAGCAGGTTTCTCCACAGCCTGCAGAAGCACCTTTCTGACCAATGTGGGGGAGGGGAGACAGAAAATTAAATGTAACCCGGATCCAAAGGCAGAAAAATCACATTTAGCTTCATAATAAAAAAACAAGTGTTTCTATAGGACATTTTTAGTATATAATGGGTGGAGCAAAAAAAGAATAAAAATTAAAATTTTTCTATGCATCTTTCTAGTACCAATCCTATTATACTTTTGAGGAACATTCATACAATTTCTTTATTTTCTTTAAGTTGTAGAGAACAGTATGCTAAAATCTTGGCTGGTTTCCCCCTGGCTTCTGGGCCTCCTTTATAGACACTAATGATACTGTAAAATCTACTGTATTTATAAGTACCCTTGATCAAGGTAATTGCATCGGGAACTGGCAAGGCACCATTCTGCTCATTGATTTGCATCTGCAAAGGAGAGCTGGGGATCAGGAAAACAACACACAGGTATTTTTCAACCCTTTCCTTTCTAGAAGGATTCCTTGTGTTCTCACAACCTCCAGGAGTAGAGATTGCGTTATTACTTTCATTACCAGAATGTGAATTTGGGGTTAACCTGGGCTTTCCCTTACCAGTAAGTGGTCAGTCCATCAAAAATAACTTTAATTGTAGCTTGCTTAGGTCCTCTTTCTGACACGAAATGTGTGCTTTTGTCCTCCATCGCTGAACTAGAAGAACTCTGAGAAATGCTCCAGCCGGGACGGCAGCCCTGGCTCCTGGGTTCTGGCCACTACATTACCAAAGGCTGAGGCTTTTCCTCCTCGCCCTGCATGCACCCTGCCAGACAGCTGCCAGACTCCACGGGCTCTCATGGGCAACGAAGGCACTAACACGAGAGAGCTACCAGGCCAGCTCCCTCGAACGCGAGCCAAAATGACAATTCCATAATAACCCTAGAAAGGAAAGCTTGATAAGAACTGAAATGGAGATATTTTGAGACTTAAAAAAAAGCTGTTTTCCCTGACTAAAGTTTCAAACTTTTCCACTTAGTTCCCAAGAGTGTGTCCCCATTATAAAACTAGTGTGACTCTTCTGCACACCCCCGTCGGGCTCGTCCAAGCTGGCCCAAGTGTCTGAGAAGTCTGGTGGTCCCTGACTGTGACAGGGTCAGGGCGCAGACAGACACACGGCTCAGGCAGTCAGTGGTCCCCAGGTCTAGCCCAACTTCTCCACCCTCCTCCTAAAGCACAGGAAGGGGACGCCCAGTGAGGAGCACGTCAAAGCCATTGAAGTTGAGTCACAACAATATTCAAGTGACTTGTTTCATAAAAAATCCCAAGCACAAGAATTCCTAACCACCTTTTCAAAATAGGGGACAAGAATAAGCTTTCAAACTTTACTAGCCCAAGAAGACTTTGTTTTTGTTTATTTTTTGAGACAGGGTCATGCTATAGTATAGGCCAGCCTCGAACTCACTACGTAGTTCAGGCTGGCCCGGAGCTTGTAGAAACCCTCCTGCCTCAGCATCCTGAGTGCTGGGATTGCAGGGTAGGCCGCCACCCTGGCTGTAAGAAGACTTTCTCCGATAGGTTGTTCAGAAAAGGCAGTTGGAAGAGGCACAGCAGGGCTGCTCAGGCAAACTGAAGCGCTGAAGTCCCCAAGCCGTCTCTTCACCGTCCCCAACCTTCGTGAGGAAGATGCATTTTTAGAGCCACGTGTCCCAGCAAAGCAGCCCAGGCTTGTCCTTGCTCGGACCCGTCACCGGAAGTTATGTGAACAGGGGATTCCTTGTGTTAAAATTTTCTTTCTTCCTTTGTCCTCAACATTTCTTGATTTCTTATTTGAACTAAGGACTTCCAACCAGAGGTCTTCCTGCGCACGCATTAGGCCATGTAATAAAATTTATGTTTACTACAACAAAAGCAAAACGCACTTCATCATTTGACAAACAAATTATGTTTATACTCCAAGCATCTAATCCAGGAATCAAATAACTGTGACGAAAACCTCCACTGAAAATAAGATCAGATCACTTCATTGGGAGACTCACAGATGGCACCACACACAGCCGAGGAATCTGCATATTCTTTTCCATGTTTACATATGCTTTTCCAGTCCTTCAAGATAAACTTTGAAATTGTTTCAACCACTTGGTAACCCACTGGCTCTGAGCTGTCTTCTCTCATTTTATCTCTACATTGTTGAACAGATTAACAAACAATAACGCCTGTCATTTCTATGGGGATGGCACTGCCACGTGGAGGCGCTGAGGTTACAATTTCTGTGTACTTTGCAAGAGTATTACGTAGTGACGTGGACACGTGGAGATGAGCTGCAGAACAGCAAAGGTGGGCAGCAGGAAAAAGCTAAGGAGAGGAGGCTCGAGTACGGGTTGGGAGCCTGTGCTTCCGGCTCTGGGTTTCTACACTGAGGCGAGCGTATGCTTTAGTGGGCTGAAAATGGTTTCATGTTATGCCCCCCTCAGTTTCTCAGAAGTGGCACAGCCTTACGAGAGTCACAATAGTTCTCTTCCAGCAGGCGAATGGATCTGCTGTCATCGTATTCCTCTTGGCATCCTGGAGGGAGATGACCAGAGGCCTCAGCAAGTTCTGAGCAATGAGGGGGCAGAAAGCAAAAAGGCACTGAACCCAGCAGAGGCTCTAAATGACAGGAGAACACCCGGGAGGTTCTGACCTCGTGGACACATAGTATTCTTTGTTTTCAGATGAGATGTCATTCCTTAAAAAGGGGTGTGTGGAGCCAGGTACCCCTGAAGGATGACGGTCCCCACGTCTAGTAGGGAGTGGCACCTCCAGATCCCGGGACCCATCTGCCTCAGCACCAGCCTGCCTTCCTTCCCGCAGTGTGCTGCCCATCCCACTACCCGGCCTGATCTGGGCACCACAGAGAAAGCCAGCCGGTCCCCAGCTCGCCAGCTGCTTCGGTCACCTCGCCTGGGCAGAAGGCGGCAAACACAGGGAGATGGCAGCTCCGCGGGTCCCGCCTCGCTCTTGCAGTGGCCGCAAAGAGGAGCCGACCTGGACTGAGCATGGAAGGCCCACGTCCCTGCTTTCGGCCTGACCCAAAGCGGGCAGGGGCTGCAGAGCAGAACTCGGAGCACGCAGCAGCCGCGGGAAGCAGTATACGCCAGACGGACTAGGTGGGCGGTGTCCTTTCTGGGCTGCTGTCTGACAGGTAGAAGCAGGAGCGGGGCAGCTGGGAGACACCCTGAGTACTCCAGCTCACGACCTGAGAGGTCCCCGGCTGGAATGGGAGCAGCACAAGTAGACAATGGAGTTTCATTTCCAGAATGTTAATTTTAGGGACTGGAGAGATAACGTGGTGGTCTAAGTGCCTGCCTGGCAAGTGCAAGGACACGGGCTTGACTCCCGGGTCCTCATGCCACGCTGGCCCTGGAAACCCGGGCATGCTGCGCCAGCCACCAAAACCGAGTGTGGTGGCTCATGCCTGTAATCTCAGCATTGGTGGGGCTGAGACAGGAGGATCACTATGAGTCCAAGTTGCATGGTAAGAGCCTGTACCAAATAAATAAGTAAAAGATGAAAAAAATTCTTAAAATTTTGATTTTAAAACTGGTGATTAAGTCTGAGACTACATCTGAGTGTGTTTGGAATAATCCAAATATGTCCACCCTTTTTCTAACCAAGATTTGTAAAACACAATACAGACCAACTATTTCACATGAAAATTTAGCATCTAAATTGAAAGGTATATTAAATATCAGATTTTATGTTGACTTATGTTGATGTGATATTGATTTATGTTGAACTGATAATACTCTGGATGTGTCCAGTTAAATACAATGTATTAATTTCATTTTTGAAGTATAAAATGTGGCTGTTAGAAACGTGAGATGACACGCCTGGCTGATACTCTATTTCCACCTGACAGTACTAGCCTGTATCCTGAGCGTACAGGAATAAAGAGCCCAGCGGCCCGAGGCGGGCTTCCCGAGGCGGACAGGTCTCCACAGGGCCAGCAGGAGGACACAGAGCGGCGGTCCTTACGCTCGCTTGCCCTTTGGGGAAGCGAGGCTGCTAGGGCAGAACACCATCAAGCACTTTCAGAAAAAGCCTGCGCACCCTCTCAGCCTCCGACCTCTGCTTAGCTGCTGGGTCACGCGTGTAGAGGTCTTGGGCCCTCGCTGCAAGTTCAAAAGGGCAGGACAGGCAAGGAAACCAACAACCCTCACACACACAGAAGTGTCGCAGAGGCGGGGCTGGGGACAGAGGGACGGAAGCAGAGCACCATGACTGGGGGTGACGCTTCTGCACGGGGCGCAGGCAAATAAATGGACAGCGCTGTTTCTAGTAGTAACGGGGCTCAGGGAAAACATCGTGTGGCTGGATTGTGTGTGGCTGGAAGAACAAATGTTTACGGCTCTTCGCATCTTTGGATGTTTGTATCCCCTGAGAAAAGAAAACAAGACAGGGAGGGGCCAATGACAGGGGGGTCCCGCCCTATCTGGGTAATGATGCTTCAAAAATCCCCCTCTAAATCCAGAAAGTGATTTCATAATGAACTTGCAATGATTTCTCAAGTACCGTGCTCAATCCTGACACGTTTGTTACTGAAGACAAGCCACAGGTATGCGTTCCTAGGGCTTATTTTCTAACACGTGCAGGCAGTTACTGTTTCCATCACCTTTTGTTAACTTATAGCTTAATCGCAATTTCCAAAAGAGTAACGCGCTGTGCCCGCGGCGACATGGCGCGTTTTCCTGTGTACTTTGTGGAGTTCTGCCTCATTTCATCATTTTCACTACTCTTGTCCTCCAGTGTTTCTATAATAATCCTGGGTCGGCCACATAGCTCAGAGGATTAAAGCACAGGCAAGCAGGCGCAGGGGCCGGGGGTTTGGGCAATCGAGACTGGGCGTGTGGCGCGCGCTTGTAATCCCGGCAGTTGCGAGGCTGTAAACAGGAGAAGCACTATGAGACCGATCTAGTAGTAAGGCCCGGAACACCCTGCAGACCCTTCCCTAAAATACAGAAAAAAGAAACACGGTTAGGGTGACTTCAAGAGAAGATACCCTGAGTCACCAGAGAGCCCTCCCGAAGCTTCATGGTTCCTCAGTCCTGCCCAGGTCTCGGGGAAGGTCCTCACACTTTGCTTAGTTCCTGGACTGCTATTTGTTGAGTGAAAGGAATTCTGGTCTCTCTTCCAGCGTAGGGATTTTGTGACGCTAAAATACAGTTAGAGGATATAACGGAGATGTCTGTGTCTTTTTCTTGTTATATTCTTATCAAGATATAAATTTACTTGCAAAATATCTCTTAAGAAGTAGCTAAATGGCAAAAGGAGGAAGGAGATGGGATCTGAAGATTCCCCAACCTATTAGCTTAAAATTCAGGGCACCACTCACTGACCCCCCCAGGAGGCATGGAGTGACACAGAGGGCATCACTTAATTAGTCAACTTAGGGCCGCACTGCTAGTGGCCAAGGGGAGATTCGCAACTGCACGCTGCCCAGGTACTGTGCTTCACATTGAAACTCAAGTAATATCTCTGTATCATACTACAGGATGTCACAACTCTGACAAGATTTTATGTCTGACAGAAAGAAAATAATTATCTTTTTTGGCTCTAGCATTGAATTAGTACCATAGAAAGAGCCACATGTGGGGTTTATAGACTTGCCCTTCTGTTACGCGGAAACGACTCCTGCTGCTTCTCTACCTCACTGGTATGTTCCATTAAAAGTGTCCATCAGACAACCCGAGCACCACAAAAGAAAACAGGATGGACAGAGGGGCAGGGAGGCGGTGCCGCGGCCGGACACTCAGGCCCCAGGGAGGCGGTGCCACGGCCGGACACTCAGGTCCCCAGCGCACCCTGATTCCCCTTCTTCCTCTTGGCCTACACTTGGGGAGTCCCGCGGGGTTTCCTTTTCCATGACGGCAAGTCCAGCGAGGCCTCATGCTAGACGCTCCACGTCACAGCTGCGCACTTCCTCCTCCGTGATAGTGTGAGGAGGCCATTAGAGCCGGGATGCTCAAGACATCCTCCTTGGGACACACGGTTAGATGCTCGGGAAGAAAAGCTTATGAGTCCTTTTTTTTTTATTGATAAAAAAGATAAAAGCTGACAGCAAATTTCTCTCTAGTTTCTCTATAAAAAGATGCAGGGAGCAGGGCAAAAGCTTTTCAAGCACTGTGCAGTACTGCTTGGGATTCAGACAGATTCCACACTACTACTGCCTCAGTCACTCTCCTCTCACTCCTGGGACAAATACCCGACACCCAAAATGAAGGAAGG